>PISX010014221.1:0-53834 GCA_004024625.1 Mellivora capensis | reverse complement strand
CACAAGCAGGCAGAGTGGCAGACAGAGGCAGCGAGAGAAGCAGGCTCTCTGCCAATCAAGGAGCCTGATGTGGTACTCGATTCCAGGACCCCAGGATCATGACCTGAGCCGAAGGCAGTAGCCCAACCAACTGAGCCACCCAGGCATCCCTGGCTCAAGGATTTTGATAGTTCATGCCACTTTGATGTCTTGGGTCTAAATCCTGTTTTCAACTTCTTCTTTCCAAATGATTATAGGCTCGGCCCTTTGACTCACAGAAGCTTAGGGTCTGAGATGAGGGGGAAAAGGTATGAATATGTATCTACATAATAAAAATAGGAGACAGAAAGTACCAAGACCACAACCTGGCCAACTGAGAAGGGACTAAACATGAAGGTGCTTGGAAATCTTTGTACAGCTCATACTGTCACTTTCAGATGCAAAGGCTCCCACAGTGTCTGCTCCCCCAAACAGGGCATACAGATCACAAAGGACCTGTGGAGCCTGACCTAGACTATTAATCCTTCATCTAGTTTTTCTTTATAAGGGTCAGAATGAATGGCATTGACAAAAATTAGTATCAAAATAGCAATAAATATTTTTTGGATGAGTGAATATATTCTTAGATGTCTGTGAATGTCTGGGTCAGCACAGAATTCCTCAGACTGCTCAGGCTAGTGCTGGGGGCTTGTGCTGTCACTAAGAAGACAGGGCAAGTAGGTTGTGCCATGTGGGGTCCACGCTCATCAACACAGACCAAGTCATATAGAACTGTGTACACCAAAGAAAGAAAAAAGGCAATTTTCCTGTATGAAAAACACACAAAACCACAACTAGCAAGCAAAGTATCATTGAGTCCTCCCCTCCCAAAAGCTGCTTCCCCGAGGGCTGGGGGTGTAATGTCACAACTCTGGGCCATGTACCTAAACATTTCCACCTTTGCCTTGGTGCTTACAGAGTTGGGCACAGTAATGTGGTAATTGACCTGATGAGAGAGGAACAGAGGTAGAGGCATTTGGCTGAATTTAGTTTCAAGTATCTTGGTAACTAAGGCAGTGTGGGAAATGTGTAAGAAGGCTTTGTTCTCCCTGTTGTTACTTGGTTTCCATGTCAGTTTCCTCTAGGTATTGTGCATTGTCTTGTTTCAGTCAAAGCAGTGGGATTGATGGTTGCAGGTGAGGAATCAGTCCCTGGTCTCCATCCCTCAGGCATGTCACCTGTCTTAGAAGAGCTGAGATAGGAAAGGTGTCCCCACTTGCTGGAGGCAGCTGTGCCTGTATTCTCACCTGATTCTCAGGCCACTCCCTACAAGCCCTGAGGCCTGCCTAGCTCTTCCTAGCCCTCCTGTCAGCCACTCAAGCACCGTCTCAAGGTTCAGATTTTATTCCCAAGGCCTCTCTTATGCCCCTCTTGCAGGAGGAGGAAGAACTGAGTTGGGACTATATAGCAGATGGGATTCCCCATCTGCTGGGTTGAGCTTCAACCCAGTCTTGTAGATTCAGTTTCCGATTTCAGTTCTGCAGAAGGGTGCCTGACTCTAGTCTGGTAATGGCTGGGGGTTTTAGGATAGATTAGGCACTATCGGGTTCGATGTCATCTCTGTGTGCTGTCCGTTCGGCTCCCCTGGAAGATTACTTATAAGGGAATGAACTACCAGGTGGCACTTGTCATGAGTGTTGTCTCTTCTCTGCCAGCCAATAATACCGTGTCTTTAACCCCCTGGATAATGTGATTCATTTAAAAAACAAAACAAAACATTGTAGACCTCCAGCTTTATAACCATATCAAACTGGTGAGGAAATCAAGTGGCCTGATTGGGTCGCTTTAGAGCATCAGTAATGGGATATTTAGGACTCCCTGGAAAATGCCTGCTACCCCGATCCTGCTCTCTACCCCAGCCAGATCCCTGCTCTGAGAGCCCCCAGCTCACACTCTGTTGGCTCAGGTTTTCCTAGAAGCAGATGCCAAGACAGACTTAAGCCAGAAGTTTATTGAGAGAACACCGGAGAGGGATGAAAGGTGAGGGAGCAAGACGAGGTAGGGAGAGCCTTCTGGCATCTGTCAGAGAGGGGAGGGAAGACAGAGGCTGGGTAGATGGAACCTCAGACCATAGTGTAGAAATCACTCCCAGTGCTTCCCTGTAGCCCTGACGCTCTGCTTGTCCAGGGGTTTCCAGTGGAGCAGAATGATACTGGACGTGGACAGAGTGAGGTTAGGTCTGGACCCCAGCTCTGCACGTAGTTCAGCACAACTTTATCTCAGGCCCTCTCTGGGAGGCGCTTTTTCCTAACACTAGGAATGCAAAGATGTATAAGGCACCATCCTTGTCCTTGAGGAACTCAGTCTGGTAGAAAGACAAGCAGGTTGACAGATAATTAGAATAGCATGCAGCAAGTTCACAGAGAACAATACGATTAGAATAATCCTGGGGACAAGGGGCAGGAACTTCGCAGGAGATATTTGGTATCCAGGATGGCACGGATATTGTATCTCTGGTCTCCCATTAAGTAAAAGTTGGCCCCTAAATTAAGGAAAATATTTTCATTGCCTGGCACCAAAGAAGAGGAAGGCAACTGCTTAAGATCATAAGGACACCCCATTGTGGGGTGTTCCCTCCATCAACTTTGCTCTAGCCTGAAGAGAACTAACATGGACCCTTTGGGACAGCCTCTAGAGAGCCTCCACTGTCCCCTGTGGACTACCATAGGCTCTGAAAGGAGACCAATTGCTTCCTGGCCTGCTGGCGCCACCCTCCTGGGCTTGGGGGTCTGTGTCTTCTTTGTTCTGAGCTGAGCAGGAAGGGGGAGACACAAGGTGGGGCCACTCTTCTCATAAAGGACCTCAGCCCACAGTGGGCATCTGAGGGAGGTGGAAAGTTGTCCCTCTGCCTACATTCTGCTGACTTCAGTGGCATGGCTTTCCCGAGTCCCCAAAGAGGGTCTTTATTCTACTTCCTTGAGATGGCAGGGAAGGAGGCAGGAATTGCAGAAGAGGATCTTGAACAACAGTCACTCAAGGCCTTGGCTTCCCCGGTGGTAAAAGAAGCGTGAGCTGGAGGCTTCCCGAGCTAAGCTCCATCACCTGACGTCCTCCCTGGTCTGGGACACCCCAGCTGTGGGGCTGCTCCAGTCAGAGACCAGAGGCTCATCGTCCTCAGAAGGGTGGAGGTCGGGACTGCAGATGGCGTTCCTGAGCTGGACACTCTTCATGGGCCCCTCCCTTGCGAAATGAGAGCTAGTGTCCAGACCTACTTCATATTGGGGGGATCCCTGCAGTTGGATGGGTAGTTCTCCACTCAGCGAAGGGAAAAAGAAACCTTTTCCCTGCTCAGCTGTCAACCAGGAAGGGAAGGAACTGGTTTCAGGTACTTCAGAAGCAGGCCAAGAAAAATGCAGCCTCTGAGGCTGGACAGCTCAAAGGCGGGAAGAGTCTCTGGAACCTTCAGAGAGGGCACACAGTGGCTCTGGGGCTGCCTGTATCTTGGTGACATGAAATTTCCTTGGCCAGTCTGAGAGTCTTGTCTTGTTGCTGGTTTGAGAGAAAGGGCCCTGCTCTGAGGAACTGCTGGCAAGTTTCTTTGAGGCACCAGTAAGGACATCCTGAAGCTGCCACCCACCTACTTGTGTGCTCAGTAGATGGGTTACTGGTATCTAGACTTAGACTAAAAATGGAGGGAAGAGGAGGGATGAAGAGGTTGAAACGAAGGGAATATCAACTGGGTCGTGTCCATGGATTCCATGGAGATTTGTACAAGGATCAGGACCACTTCCTGGGAATCCTACCTCTTGGAGACTAACTTTGTTAAACAGCTTTCTTGAGATACAATTCACTTAATGTACAATTCATTCACTTAAAACATACTATTAGTGGCTTTTAGTTTATGCAGAGTAGTCAACCATTGCCATAATTGATTTTAGAACATTTTCATAGTTCCTTCCTTCCTTATCTCTTACCCACAGCTCTCTCATCCTTCCCAGCCCCAGGCAACAACTCATCTACTGCCCGTTGGTCTATTTCCTTATTCTGTACATTTCGTATCAGTGGAATCATACCATATGTGGCCCTTTCCATCTGGCTTCTTTCACTCAGCATAAGCTTTTCAAGGTTCATCATGCTGTAGCGCATACCAGAGCTTCATTTCTTCTTACTGTTTAGTGATATTTCATTGCACGTGGCATCTATCCATTCATCAGCTGATGGATATTTGGGTTGCTTCTACTCATTTTGACTGTTATGAAATAATGTTCCATTTGTGTACAAGTTTTTATGTGAACATATGTTTTTATTCATCTTGGGTATATATGTGGGAGTGGAATTTCAGGATTTCATGGTAACTCTGCTTAATTTATTTTGAGGAACTGCCAAACTATTTTCCAAGGTGACTAGCTGTGAATTGGGGTTCCAGTTTCTCCACATTCTTTCCAACAGTTGTCATTATCTATCTTGTCTATTACAGCCATGATAGTAAGTGTGAAGTGGTATCTCACTGTGGTTTTGTTTTGCATTTCCCCAGTAACTAATGATTTTGAGCATTTTTTCCAGTGCTTACTGGCCAAGTCTGTGTCTCCTTTGGAAACATGTCTGTTCAGATTCTTTGCCTATTTTAAAATTTTTTAATCTTTGAGTTGTAAGAGTTAATTGTATAGTTTTCTAAATTTCAGTTTAGAGAAGATTGTGCATTGGTAGCTTATAGAGATAGAGTTATGTTTGTGTTTGTGTTTTGATCAGGTATCTTACAATCTTGCTGAACTTACTAGTTTGGTAACTTTTTTGTAGATTCTGCTAGATTTTCTATGTAGAGAATCATGTAGTCTGCTAATCAAGATGATTTTATTTCTTCCTTTCCAACCTAAATGTCTTTTTCAATTTTATAAGGAATCTTATCTGAGTATAGAATTATAGGTTGACTTTTTTTTGAGTATCTTAAAATATTGCACCATTGTCATCTCACCTGCTTTGCTTCCTTTGAGAAAATTTCTGCCATCCTTATCTGCTCTTCAGTATGTATTTTTTCTGGCTGCTTTTAAGGTTTTCTCTTTTTTATTAGATTTGAGTGTAATGCAAGAATACTTTGTATTATTGTATTTCACTTTATTGGACTTTGCAGATATTACATTTTTTAAGTATTTTATTATTATTATTTATTTGACAGAGAGACAGACAGTGAGAGAGGGAACACAAGCAGGGGGAGTGGGAGAGGGAAAAGTAGGCTTCCCATGGAGCAGGGAGCCTCATGCGGGGCTTGATCCCAGGACCCTGGGATCATGACCTGAGCTAAAGGCAGATGCTTAACGACTGAGCCACTGAGGCGCCCCAGATACTACTTTTTTTTTTTTTTAACAGATTGAAGGCTTGTGGCAACACTGTACTAAACTAGACATCAGCATCGTTTTTCCAACAGCATTTGCTCACTGTATATCTCTGTCATATATTGGTAATTCTTGCAGCGTTTCAACCTTTTTCCATTATTATTTGTTATGGTGGTCTGTGATCATTGATTATATCTCAGTTAAAGCTCAGATGATGGTTAGCATTTTTTAGCAATTTTTTAAAATTGAAGTATAGTTGACATACAATGTTACATGAGTTTCAGGTATACAACACAGTAATTGGACATCTCTCTATGTTGTGCTGTGCTTACTACAAGTGTAGCTACTATCTGTCACCATACAACACTATCGCAGTATCATTAGCTATATTTCCTATGCTGTGCCTTTCATCCCTGTGACTTCACAACTGGAAGCCTGTATCTCCCCGCCCCTTTACCCATTTTACCCATCGCCCCTTCCCTCAGGCAATCACCAGTTTTCTGTATTTATGGGCCTGTTTCTGCTTTTTTGTTTGTTCATTTTTTTGGTTTGTTTTAGATTTCACATATAAGTGAAATTACATGGTATTTGTCTTTATTTCACTTAGCATAATACCCTCTAAGGCCATCCATGTTGTTGCAAATGGTAAGATCTCCATCTTTTTTTTTTTTTGACTGAATAACGTTCCATTGTATGTATGTATGTGTGTGTATATCTATATCACATCTTCTTTATTCATTTATCTGACAATGGACCCAGGCTGCTTCTGTATCTTGGCTATTGTAAGTAATCTGCAATAAACATAGGGGTATGTAAATCTCTGTCTTTTCAAATTGGTGTTTTTGTCTTCTTTGGGTAAATACCCAGTAGTAGGGGTGCCTGGGTGGCTCAGTGGGTTAAAGCCTCTGCCTTCAGCTCGGGTCGTGGTCCCAGGGTCCTGGGATCAAGTCCCGCATCGGGCTCTCTGCTCAGCAGGGAGCCTGCTTCCCCCTCTCTCTCTGTCTGCCTCTCTGCCTACTTGTGATCTCTGTCTGTCAAATAAACAAATAAAATCTTAAAAAAAAAAATACCCAGTAGTAGAATTATGGGATTGCATGGTATTTCTAATTTTAATTTTTTGATGAAGCAATAAGATATTTTAAAATTAAGATATATATACATATATGTATGCATATATATATTAGACATAATGCTGTTGCACATTTAATAGACAATGATATAGAGTAAACTTACATTTGATATCACTAGGAAACCAAAACATTCATTTAAGTCACTTTACTGTGATGGTATGGAACTGAAACTTCAGTATCTCCAAAGTATGCCTCTGACAGTTTTTGTCCGTGTTGTTTCCTTCATGTTTCTTGTGCTTGGGCTTTGTTGAGCTCCTTGGATCTGAGGGTTCATAATTTTCATCAGATTTCGAAAAGTTTGGCCATTATTTCTTCTGTCCTCCCTTCTCTCTACTGTTTTGAGGATTTCAGTTACATGTATATTAAAACTGTCCAATATTTCACTGTTAGTTCTTATCATTACAATTTTTTTTCTCTCCACGTTTTATTGTGTATACCTTGTATTGCCACACTTGAAGTTATTTAATCTTTTTTTCTGCAATTTCTTCTCTGCCTTTAATTGCACCCACTGTACTCTACACCTCAGACGTTTTAGTTTTCATCTCTAGAAAGTGACTAAGATCTTTTTTGTCTCTTCTATGTCTCCACTTAATTATCTGAACACAGGGAATTCAGTTATAATAACTGTTTTATTGACTTTTTCTACTCATTCTAACATCTGTATTATATCTAGAACAGTTTTAATTGATTGAATTCTACATTATGGCTTGTGTTTTCCTAATGCTTTGCCTGCTTGGTAATTTTTTACTAGATGCCAGATATTGTGAGTTTTACCTTGTTGGGGCCTGAATGTTTCTGTATCCTTATAAATAATCTTGATCATTTTTCTGGGATGCATTTGAGTTACTTGGAAACAATTTGATTCTTGTGGGTCTTAAGATTTTTTTTTGTGGGTTCAGAACAAGGCTCAGTCTAATGCTAGTTTCCCCAGTATTGAGTCAAGACCTTCCTGACTGCTATGTTGAATGCCCTGTGAATTACGAATATTTCCAGTCTGGCTGGTGGGAATCAGCTGTGACCAGCTGTGGAAATAACTTTCCAGCTGTACATGAATGCTGGGGACTGTTACCTCTAATCTTTTCATAGTTCTTTCTACAGCATCTAATATTCTTACATGTGCTAATTAATATTCTCTTGAAGACTAAAGACAGGCCCTCTGCGGGTCTCCAGGGCTTGCTCTCTGTGCAGAAATCTCTCTCTGTCTCTGTCTAACTGGTTTCTCTGGACTCCCAGCTGCATTTGCTCATCTCAGGGAGTTCAGCAAGCTCTGCTTGGGTTCCCCATCCCTGCACTGTGACCCGAGAACTCTCTCTGGGTGGTAAGCTGGAGCAGACCACACTCTCACTCCCCTTGGTGGTTTCCCACTTCCCAGGGATCAGTAGTCTTCATTGCCTCAGGGCCAGTTTCTTGATAATTGCTGTTTTAAGCCCCCCCCCCTTTTCTGCATGTTTTAAAAACTTTTTATCAGGTGGGAGAATAAGTCTGATCTCTATTACTCCACTTTGGCTGGATGTGGAAGTTGCCCATCGTCTTGTTAATTAAATTGCAAAATAATAAAAATAATTTCAAGATCATCAATAGTGGAACAGTTAAATAAATATGGTCCATATTATATGATGTTGTATTTTAAAGCTATTAAATGTTTTGGAAGAATATTGGTAGATACACTTCATAATATAGTAAGTGAGCAAAAGAAATTGTAAATCGGTATTTACACTAAATTCCAGTGCTTAAAAGTGCATAGTGTTTATTATTCATGTATTCTGTGTATACATAGAAAAAAAGAAAACACCCAACATGTAATTTCTGAATTTTGGTATTTCAGATTACTTTCATTTTCCTTGCTATTTTCTGTATTTCTAAATTGTCTCTAATGCATCCATTGAGAGTCCCCTACATGTGTGTATGTGTCTATGTGTACTGTACATATATATATGTGCATGTGTACGCACACTAGTGGGATAAGGAGGAAATATGGAGGGTTTGATTAAAGGAAACAGAGGATGCTTGCACCATAAGCGGCTCTGCTACAACTCTCCTGTGAGATTTAGGGCAAGTCCTTTTCCTTCTCTGAGCCTCAGTCCTCTCAGCCACAGAATGATCTGTCCTGCTGGGACATGCTTAGAGCCAGTGATTGTTGTAAAGTGCATATTGCCTTGCTTGTTCTGCCTTTTTCATTTCTTCTCCCAGAGCTTCCTTAAGAGCTAGAGGAAGTGAAATATTTCCCAGAGCTCTCTGTCACTCCAGATGGGATGACATTTCTCTGCTGGTCTATTTTTCTAGGTCAAGGAGGAGTAGGAAATTGTAGGGAATTGATGATGTTGAAGAACATCTCCGTCAGCTGCTTCCTGCCAGGCTGAAGTGAGCAGTGAGCACAGGGCTGGGCAGGGACAACGGGATCCTCCGCAACGCTGTGAGCAGATCCCTGTTCCCACTGCGGCCCCCGCCAGCTGGTGCTACCTCCTGCTCATTTCTAGCTATCCTCATTGTCCCCAGGTACCTCCCTGTTCCTCCCCGTTGTGAACACTCATCTTGTTCCTGCTACACCGCCCTTCTAGCTTCTGCATCTCAGTAGCCCCAGGAATCAGCCCTTAGAGTGCAGGACAGCAGGAACTGAGGAGGACAGGATGGGAGGCAGAGAGGCAAAGGTCACCCAGAGCTTGTGCTGCACCGACAGTCTGGGAAGGCGAGGGGCCTGAGAACCATGACAGGAACCAGGGGCATTTAACTAGAAAAGAATGTTCTTTGGGACATTGGTATGTCTGAGTAATAAAAGCTGGCGTTTGCTGGGCCCTCGGTGTGTACCAGGGACTGTGCTGCATTTTCTTTTAAAAATTTTCACAGGTGCCATTTACAGATGAGGAAACCGAAGCATGGGGAAAGAGAAAATCACTGTTAGTCTACCTCAGTGCTGATCCCTGCAGGATACTGAAATGAGTGGGCACAGAGCCCGCAGTGGCAGGGCTGAGATTTGAACCTGGGTTTGTCTGGCTCTAGTTCCTGCAAGTCTTCACCACCACGTATGGGGACTTTGATTATTCCTATGGGATCTAGTGGCAAAATCTAGACTAATAGGTGGAAAGTACAGGGAGACTTCTTACAACTCAGTACAAATAATATTTCTCTTTTCCACTATTCAAAATGGAATAGGAATGGGGCCTTGACTGTGAGTTGACCATCAGTGGTTATAAAGAAACCAAGGATTTAGCAGGGACACAGAGGAGATCCATGTGTTGAGTATATAATATGTATGCCAGAGTCACCGAGTGACCTCTTTGGTCACTTAGAATATGTGTGGGTACAAGAATGAATGGAAGAGGGTGTCAGCCAAGGGAAGATGTCTAAGAACTGGGAGCAAAATGTCGAGCTGTGATTGTTAAAACATTAGGACCAGAGTCAAAGGTTCTCGGCACTGCCAAAGATGGCCTGTGAAGGGACAGCAGGTGACAGGGGTAGAGTAGGCAGGTTTGGGACCCAGATCCTGTGGGTATACAGTCTATGGGAATTCCTGCACAGGAAAATTCTGCACAGAAAACTTACATCTGGAATTCCAGCCTTGGAACCTCATTCCCTCGGCTGCAGACTTTCTTCTTTGTTAGGGTAGGGTATGTTTTAGACCAAGTCAATTTAACAGAGGTCGAGCTGGGGCAGCACCCCAGCATTTAGCTCCCACCCTCTCTACCTTAGACTTCTCTGAGTCCTGGGCCACGTGCATGTGCAGCTCTGTGATGAGGTACTCCACTTCCTCTGGCATCGTGGGAGTTGGCGGTAGGGGAAGACAGGCATGGGCTCCTGCTGTCCCAGATTTTCCTCTTGGGTTTCAGGGCAGCCACAGGGATTCCCATTAGTCCTCGCTCTGCCTTTTGTCACAGCTGGCTCTTCTCTGGACCACAAGCCTGGCTAACCTATGCCTCCAGGCATCCAATCAAAAGCAAAGACCCAGCTTTGCTTAGCTTTCTTAAGCAGCCCTCACAACTGCTTACATCCTAGTTTCTTTATCAAACACTATGTTCCATATCACTTGTCAGGGTTCTGCTTCTCTAGTCAAACCTTTTCCTGAATCACACACATACGTGTCCCCTCTACACGCTCAAGCTTCTATTGCACCCTTGCATATTACTGACATTTATCCGTGGCTCACCCTTACCCAGAAGATCAAGTCCCGATCCCTAAAGATGGTTCTCCAAGCCCTGCATTCACCACAGCGACATCTGTTCTCCTCTGCTGTGCTAAGCTGCTTTCCAGCCTGGGATTGAATCTGGCTCTGCCTCTTACAGCTACAAAGTCTTGGGCTAATTTCCACGGAACAGCCATTTCCACATGTATAAAATGTGCATGACAAAACCTCCCTTCGCGGCTGATATTCTGCCCACACGACCCTATCAGTTGTATAATGTCTGTGTCCTCTCCGATTCGTTGGTCCCCTGCCCTGCTGATTACTAAATACTTCGAATAATTACCCTGTGATAGTTTTCTTTTGCAGCATCACAAATTACCACGAAATCAGAGACTTAACACCTTTATTTCCCCGCTTCTGCAGGTCAGAAGTTTGGGCACAGTGTAGCTAGTTTCTCTGTGCAGGGTGTCATAGGGCTAACATCGAGGTGTGGCTAGGGCTGCATTCTTATCTGGAGGTTGGGTCCCCTTTCAGGCTCTCTCAGGTCGTTGGCAGAATTCCGTGTCTGCGGCTGCAGGACTGAGGTCTCATTTTTCTTGCTGGGCATCAGCTGGAGATTTTTCTCAGCTCCCAGAGGCCATGTGGCCCTAGGTCCTAGCCACATCAACCTCTTACAACATGTTGGCTTAGTTCTTCAAAGCCAGCAGGAGAATCTCCAGTCTACTATCAGACTTGTGTAATGTAACCTATTCAAGGAAGTGATGCCCCATAATATTAATGGGTCCTTCTCACACTCAAGGAGAGGGGATTTCACACAGTGTGTACACGGGGGGTGGGGATTTGGAGGGCCATCTTAGGAGTCTGTCTGCCACGAACCCATCTGCTTCTTAGCACTGGGAGTGAAATGAAATATAGAAGCACCTAGCACTGGGCCTGGCATGTTGTTGGTCTTTCATATATATTCATTAAATCTCTTTCTCTGACTTATTCATGATTTCTTGAAGCCAAAGGATCCCACCGTGATGTTTCTCTTTATCTCCACCACGCAATGTATAGGAGGCCCAGGACATGTGTTCCACTGTAAGAGGGAAGGAAGACTGTATCAGAGAGCAGGGGTAAGGGAAGGGTGAGGGGTTCTGGGAGGAGTCAGGGAGCAGGGTAGGGGCAGGCTCAGATATAAATGAGCAGAGGTGTCTGTGGGCATCAAGGACAAGCTTTGCCTCCATCACCTCTTTCAGATCCCATGCCATTCCCAGCCTGTGGTGGATGCTGCTGCTAACAAATGAGCACCCTGGGGAGCATCTGTAGAGGATCCTGGAAGAGCTGATCCAGAATCAAGGGGAAGAGGGGAGGCCCAGGATGCCTGCCCAATTAGCTGGGTCACCTCTCTGATGCAGAGACTGTGTCTTTTCATCCTCCACTTTCTCCAGATAGCCCAGTGGGGCAGACTTCTGAATGCAGTTTAGAAATCCTGGCTGACATGCCTTCCAGGATTCAGGGCTCCAGCTGGGACTACTCCAGCGAGAAGGGGCAATGCACCATGGCAGAGGGAGGGAAAAAGAACAGAGCTGGTGTGAGGAATTGGAGCATCTGGGTGAGCTGGCGCAAGGGGGTTCTGTACTCAACATTCGCTCATGCCCTTTCCCCGAAGCCCAGCTGCAAACTCACCCCCTTTTTGAGGCTTTCCCCATCACCCTAAATGAGAGCAGCCAGCTTCTTTGTCCCTGTGCATGGGCAATAGGTTTCAGTAAAAGAGCACTGGACCAGGAGTCAGGATACTCGGCTCCCACTTTGTTAAGTAACATGCTATGTGAACATGAGTGTATCAGTTACCTCCTCTGGGAATCAGGTTTTCTTACCATTTAAATGAGGAGGCTGGAGCACACACACTTCGGGGTGGGTCTCTGTCCTCTTTACATTTGGAGATGATTCAATTCCAGAGGCCTTATTTTATTTTGGTCTTTTGTTCTTGACCCTTCTCCTTTTGGTCTTGAGTTTAGCAACCCCCCCACCCCCCCGCAGTGGTTCCACATAGGCTAAAACACTGATAGACCTCATACTATGGAGTTCATTTGCTAAGTGAACACCAAACCTGGCACCACTGTTCCATTTTTCGGGAGTGTGTCCTGAATTCCTAACCTGTGTTAGGAACTTCTTGGGATTAGGGACGGGGCAGTCCCTCTTTTTGGACCCCAGAATTGGGGGATAAAGAACCCAGAGGGGGAACTGGGTAAAATAAACCATCTAACACACCAACATCAAGAAAAGAAAACACTGGCTATTTTAGGCTAGAGTTCCCTGCAGTACGCAGGTTAACTTCCCGCACCTGTTGCACACTCAGCCCGGGCTTCAGTAACAACGTTGCTACAGTCAGCCAATCAGGGACAGCTTCACACCAGGGACCATCAGGCTGCAAACAGCCAATCAGCAACAGCTCCCAGTGCTGTCTCTTTCCCCCCCCCGCTGAAAGTGGGCCAATCAGCAACAGCTTTGCTCCAGTGACCACGCTGCCGAACTCGAGGGAACCTAATGTAACCAGGTTTCCACAGCTAAAAATGAATCAATCCCTAAATGCTCCCTCTGCGGGGAGCATGCCCCAAGCTCCACGGCTTCCCTGGACCTCAGCCGGCATCTCTTGTCTGTTCGGTGTGTGCCCCCACAAGGAGGGCAGTCCCTCCCTTGGCTAGCAGTTCTGCGTCTGGTTTGAGGTTCCAGCTGGTGGCCTCTTCTCGGAAGCGGGCCGTTCCCGGGACTGACGGCACCATCAGGGCAGGTGCCGAGTCGTCCTTCCCCTCTGTTAGATCGGTTAGATCTCCGTGCCTTAGCAGAGCCCCAGGCACAGAGCGCTTGAATTACTGAATGTTCTCTGGGCCCTATGACTGGTGCAGGGGCTGAGGCAGGGGATAAGGTGCCAAAGTTAGTAGGAACCAGCCAGTGCGAGGAAGTGCTTTTTTCCTGGGAGAACAGCGTGTGCTGGACTTCAGGGAGCTGGGCTGGGACACGAGGAGAAGACTGGGAGCGTTCGGACAGAGGTGAGTAACCCCTCTGTTCCTGCATCCTGGAATGCTTCCCATCATCTTGCCCATTTCTGTCCATCACACAAAGGGGCCCCAATGCCTTCTCCAGCCTGAAACATCAAGTCCAGAAGAAGCTAGGTGAGGGTGGAGAAAACAAGCCAATCAAACCTGCAGATTAGCTGGGAGGGACCTTCGCCGTGGCTAATAGAATCAGAGTCCCTAAGATCCTCTGATACCTGAAACACAGAGCTGATGCCACAGTATCAAACTGGAAAACATCAGAGAATCACTTCACTGCTCTGGGCCTCCCGTGCTCCCCTGCACCTCGGGGAGACTGGTCTGAGAAAACGTCCCTACACTCTGTCCCCAGAGATCCTGATTAAAGTGGTCTGTGGTTGGGCCTGTGAGATGATTTTTTTTTTTTTTTTTGGAAAGTTCTCCGTATGACTCCACTGGGGCTGAGAAGTAACCCCCAGGCTAAGTTGGCATCTGAGAACATTTCTACCTCTGACACTGTGACCTCTCTACTCTCTGTCCATGGTGTTGGTAAGGGGCAGAGGCACAGTATGCAGAAAAATAACTTAGGGGTTCATGTTTTTAATGGTAACAGCAGTCATGGCTCCCACTGTTGAGTTCATATTCTGTGCTCGGTTCTTTGGATGTGCTCTCTTTTAATCAAGTCTTCACAACACCCCTATCAATCTTTATCCTGATTGGTGCTTTAGAGATGAGGGAACCAACCCTCAGAGAGCTGTGATCTGACTTGTTCTGGGTAACACAGCAAGCTAACAAGTGGCTCAGCTGGGATTTGAACCGGCCTCTAGCTGACTTCAAATCCAGTGCTTGTGGCAAACTGGTAAATTCAACATAATTGGCCACTGAAGTAGTTTCTTGGACAATTAGTGTGATTTGGGATTACTTCAACATTTACAGAAGGGGAAGTCCACCTCTTTTCTGCTTTGGCTACACCATCACTAGAGTATCGGGTTCTGCTCTCTTATGTTTGGAGGACATTGACCAGCTAGAGTGTTTTTGGATGAGCGAGGCCAGCCAGGTGGCTGCAAGGACCCCCACCTTCATAGGTAGAACCACGCAGGAATTATAGGCCTTAGCTTCAGCAGCAGACCTGGGAGGCCATAGACCTGCCCTCGGTGGTGTCACAGACTGCTGGGTACGAGAAGGGAGAGTTGTGAAGCCAAGTCCTGAATACTGGCAGGATGGCACTCACCAGATTGGAGCGAACATTGACCTGGTTTGAACTTAGTGTGAGAGCTGAAATCAGTGCTACGGAATTGGCTCATGTCCTCCTTGTTGTGCATTTCTGAGATGATTGCTGTCCGGGAACACCAACCCTCTTTGACCCCGGGGCCCAGAGGGAGAAACCGCAGGGATGCTCACTGTGGCCCATGTGACTGCCCTCGGATGCTCAGGAACATCTCAAGGAAGCAGATTCCATCCCCAGGTACTGCAAACGAGCAGGTAGATGGAGGGCACGCCTCCTGCCTAGCCTGGCACATGTATGTATGTATGTATGTATGTATTTTTCATATTTATTTACTTATTTTTATTAACATATTATTTGCCCCAGGGGTACAGGTTTGTGAATCATCAGTCTTACATAATTCACAGCACTCACCATAGCACATTCCCTCCCTAGTGTCCATATACCACCCACACTATCCCTGCCGCCCCTGCCCCCCAGCAGCCCTCAGTTTGTTTCCCGAGATTAAGAGTCTCATGGTTTTTCTCCCTCTTGATCCCATCTTGTTTCAATTTTTCCTTCTCTACCCCCATGGCCCCCCGCCCTGCCTCTCCAATTCCTCATATCAGTGAGATCATATGATAATTGTCTTTCTCTGATTGACTTATTTCGCTCAGCATAATACCCTCCTAGTTCCACCCATGTCATGCAAATGGCAAGATTTCATTTCTTTAGATGGCTGCATAGTATTCCATTGTATATATATACCACATCTTCTTTAATCATTCATCTGTTGGACATCTAGGTTCTTTCCATGGTTTGGCTATTGTGGACATTGCTGCTATAAACCTTCGGGTACACGTGCCCTTTCAGATCACTATATTTGTATCTTTAGGGTAAATACCCAGTAGTGCGATTGCTGGGTCATAGGGTAGCTCTATTTTCAACTTTTTGAGGAACCTCCATGCTGTTTTCTAGAGTGGCTGCACCAGCTTGCATTCCCACCAACAGTGTAGGAAGGCTCCCCTTTCTCCACATCCTCACCAGCTTCTGTCGTTTCCTGCCTTGTTAATTTTAGGCATTCTGACTGGTGCTGGCACATGTTTTTAATTTAGAGCATAGGCGTTGGCCTTGAGTGTTGGGACATAGATGTGCTGGATGGGTCCTTGGGTCTTAGCTCCTTGATACAAAGCTCTGGCACTTTCAAGTGAATAAATGCAGAGCACCAGGTGGAGAGCTGCATCCTGGGGATGGAAACATCAACAGGGCATAGTGTCTGTCCCCCAGAAGCTCACAGTCCAGTTTGGGGAAAACAGGTGGCTCATAATGGACTAAAGTAGGAGACCGAAAGGGGTGAGTATAAGCACGGTGGTGTGGGATGCAGGAGAGGGAGTTCCCAGCTCTACAGAAGCCATGGTCTGCTCCAAGTGAGACCTACCTAGAAAGAGAATTTCCAATGCCTCGATAGTTGGGCTCATGAAAAAAGAGGGCAGGGAGGTGTTTTTCCTTTGTAGGCGAAGGGGGGAAATGCCAAGAGCATGGGGTGCGTAGGGAGAGCAACACTTTGGTTCCTGCCCTGCTTATCCCTCCTCCCTTCTCTGATAGAATGCTGCTTCCGAGCGTGCAGCCACCGTTCGTGCATCTGTGTCCTGCGGCCGCATGCCCTCACTGCTAGTTAATGTAGGTGTGAGCACTTGGCGCAGTATGGTCAAGGAGCCCAGACAGCAAGTGTGGTGGTTGTTCCCGGGAGAGGCTTCCTTATCGTCAGGAGACAGACACAGGAATGGGAGGACTTTTCTTTTGGATGTTACCCTGTGCAGATGTGATGCCACACTGAGGGCCACTGTCTTGTTACATGAGGGGAGTGAGTATAAAGGCGAAGTCCAGGCTTAAAACACTGGAACAGGAAGATGGAGAGAATCCACATCCTGGATGACGTGACTGGGGAGCCGTGTTTGCTCCCATAGCTCTGGACTTCTTACATGATGTAATTCATGTCGTTAGTGTTGGCATCATCTTTTACGTGCGGCTGCTACCATCCTACTAGAAACAGAGAAAAGAGGACTCTCCGAGGGATGTCACCCATCTAGCACACATCCAGGGTTCTTCTGAGTGCGGATGTCCCCCTGAGAATGGACTGTGATTGCCAGTGCGAGCCAACCAGCTTCTGGCCCTCACGCCGTTCCTAAGCTGGGTCTAGCTGGGGGCAATCAACGTCTTTGTTTTAGGGAAATCCTTTTTTATTGTAAGACCAGCGAGAGTTGTCCAGGGGCATTATTAACTGTTGCTTGATATACGTGTAAAATCTGCTATCCACCCTGAGGTCTTGCTCCAAAAAGTTGCCCCAGTAAGAATCAACGTCTACCAGCAGAGTGTCTGCACATGAGACTTCAGATTCCATGTTGGTGTGCGAAACCCGCGTCTGTCTCCCACACCCAGTAGCACACTGGCCTCAGCCCCAGTTGCTATAAAAGATAAGCACTTGCTTTTCCCAGTTCCAGACCTTCAAGATGAATTCTGGGTGGACCCAGTAGCCTATATTTATTGTCAGATTGCCCACCCGAAACATATCATTTCTTTCATGTAGCCATGAAGGTTTTTTGTTATTGTTGTTGTTGTTGTTTTAACATGCTGTGGTTAAAACAAAAAACAAACTCAGTTTTATTTAGAGAGATGCTCAGTTGCTCAGCATATCACCTAGAGAAATAAGTCATTCCCTCCAACGCAGTGCATGGCTCTGAGAACAATCTCTGTGGGCCTTGAGCTAGGCTAGAATATCCACACTCTGCTTGCATTTCAGTATCTCGACCATACTTCAGCACGGCCGATAGTGAGGGCGTTTTTTGTTTTATTAATTATTCACATTGTTGTAATTATTAATATTTTCTAACATGATAGGGTGTTCGGGAGATCAAAAAGTACATTAGTCTTAATCATCTGTGAATTAATTTCATCCTGGCACACGGTCTCCCAGCATTGTCCTCACACAGACATCACTGTGCGCTGCAATCCTTGCGCGCATATATTTTTGCCTCCTGAGTCTTTCCTTCTTGTTCAGTTGTAAGATTTGGCCCGTGCCACCACACCCGTTTTACAATTACTCGTGGGATCGGCAAGTAGTAGAGTGATTGAACTTTGTAGGAGAAACTGGCGTTTAGGGAACTGCTGTTGGCGTCCTCCTCCTCTTTTGCTCCGTTGTCCCTCTTGCCCCCAGGGCTGAGGATTCAGGAAATGAGTGAGACATCCCCCATTCCAGGGACAAATCCTGACTGGCATGAGTCAGTCATGGTGGCCCCATGTCTCCTGCCAGAGGTTGGTGTAGGCACCTGCCTGTGCTGCTGTTCTGTAAGGTGGGAGGGGATGGCTGCTGACGGAAGAGCTTTCATGCCCTTAAAAAGAAGCACGCAGGATGACGAGATGTCACCTCCTTCCACTGCAAGTCCTTTTATCTGTAGGTGATGCCTACAGATACAGGCGAATGCTGTAGCTCTGTCGCCACGTGTCTCCCGTTGGGACCTGTTCACGCCTATTTTAGGGTGTAACTCTGAAGCCTATTAGTTGGAGATAGGTTTTATTATTAGAGCTGATCATAAGGCATTTGGGTGGCACAGACCTGGGACCCTTTCCTCGACAGTCCAATTTTTCACCTTAGTAAAGGCCCCGGCCAAACTCTGGGGCACTCCCCAGCGTCTTATGGTAAATGTCCTGCTCCTCGCTGATGTGAAAGGATGAGTTGCTTAAAGCAGGGCAGCCAAGTTCTCTTCTGTTTCCCCAGGTGAGTCAGGGCACCAGCTGCCGACGGCGCCGGTCTGATTCCTGGGAACACGCTGACAAGTGTGACTCAGAGCTGGAAACAGGGTAGGGGGAGGCAGGATGCTGGGCTCTAACGGACACCGTAGAAAGACCTTCATCCCTCTGGGCCAAGAGCCCATAGAAAATAGTTCCCCTGTGTCTTCGAAGATGTGGGATTCTCACTAGAGCCCTTAGGGCCACAGACGTGAACTCCTGTCCTTAGGGGACCGAGCATTTGGATATACTTTGCTTCGACTCTGCCCAAAATGCTTAGGCTTTTGCAAGAGTTTAGGACTTGGATCAAGATTCTAATTCTATTCCTGGCTCCATTTGAGGCTAATTGTCTTTTGGGCATCACCCACGTTCTCTGATTCTCAGTCCCCCTGATTATAAAATACAGTTGAAGGCAATATCTCTCTCCTAGAATTGTCGACATGTGAAGTGACCTTTATAAAATTCAGTGAAACAACAGCAATTGTGGGCCACCTACTATGCGTTAGGCTCTGGGAATGAAAACATAAGGAAAAGTCCCTTCTCTTTAACAAGCTTTGAGTCTAATGGAGAAAATGATTCGTAGCATTGGTTATTATCACTACTGCCCAGGCTCTATATATTTGAAGTTCAAGTCAGGATTTTCTTAACATATATCACATGTTCCTACTGCTGCCTCCGTGGCAGGGTGAGCAAGGCTGGCGGGACCCCCTGTGGGCTGGGACCCCATCCGCAAGGCAATATGGGCCTATCTTCCTTGTGATTTTTCCATGACCAGTCTTTGGGCAGTTTGAGCTGAGGAGTGATGACGTCCCGTTTCTTACTCCCCAAGTCTCCTGCGTGGACTGACAAGATAGGAATTGCTGAGGCTGTAGGAATGTGGAGCATCTGGGGATTGGTGTTGGGCCCTCCTGCTTCTTGGACTGAGAGACTCTGTGGGCACACATGGCACCCAGCAGAAGCATCCCTCTGGAAGCTACCTTGGCTTGAGTAGCTTTCTTTCCCTCCAGCTGGGAGACAAGTACTCAGCCTTGATGAAGGAAGGGTAATTTACTCATCTATCAAAACAGTCTAGTTAGGGCTGTTTCAGACTTTAAACACAAAATAAAATACTTTCTTTCAGTGGAGACCTACTTGGAGCTGATGATATAAACAGGTAGCCAGAGGGCGCTCTCAGGTGATGGGGTGTGAAGGGCGGGGTGTCTCCCCCTTTCAGCCTCACCCCCTCCATGAAGCCCCTGGAGGATCTTGGGAAGCCACAGGCCTTGGGAAGCACACAGCTTGAACGAGGCGGACTGCAGCTGGATGGTGCGGGTGACGTCCCTGGGTGTCTGCCACACCTGGTGTGAGTTGAGCTCTGTCGAGGTTCCTGACCCTGAGGACTTTCCTGGCCAGCCACCTAGAGATACTTGGAAGCCTATCTTTTGGGGGCTTTAGAGGTTTTTGGTCTTTCCAGAATGCGGTTTCACCGGAAGGGTGCAGTCAGCCCATACCCCATTCTCAGTCACGTGCCCTCATTCATTCATTGATTCAGCTGATAATTATGGAGCCCCTCCGAAGTGCCAGGTGCTGTCCTCCCGTCTGGGGAAATCGACGAAACCCCTTTTCCCCTGGAGCCCATATTCCAGTGGTGGGAGCAGAGGTACCAGCCAGGCCCGAGGGGTTTTGGGGTGCAATGCTGGGGGGAGTGCCCAGAATATACTGTAGTCTGGCTATGCTCCCCTCTGAACTACCGGCCCTATTCAGCAAGGGCTAAGTAATGGGCTGAGACAAGCCAGCTTGGCAGGGCATTTCTACCAAATGTGGAGTCAGTTTGTTTGCACACTGTCCTCTTGAGGTACTGAGTCTGGTGGCAATGCCTCAGCAACTACCTTGCGGCAGAGAAGAGGGGACCAAACACCTCACGTGCTTCTAACTCAGTGCCTCTCAGACTTTGCTGCCCCTTAGAACACCATGGGTCTCTGATATTCTAGGTGTCCCGGCTGCATTCCGAGCTGTCAAATCAGGTTCTATGGCAGTGGTCTCCAGCCTCAGTCGCATAAGACCCTCAGGTGAGTACCGTGCGGCCAAGTTTGAGAACCACGAAACTAACAGACATAATGTGTCTCTGTAGGATTTTTTCTCTTGGATGTTTTGCTGGGCTTTAAGTACATCCAGATAGTGTTCTCTACCTTTGGACAGTATCAGGTTTACTGGAGGGCTTGGTTAAGCCCTCACAGCCTCCTGGATCCACAGGCAGGGTTTTATCAGCTCCCCAGGGGGTCTGAGACACCCCAGAGCTGGAGAACCTCGGGAGGAAGGCAACATCCGAGCGGGAGGGGATGAAAAGTCTGATGATCAGGGGCGGCTCCCGAATCCATGACTGTTTGGGCCCAGAGCCAGAGAGGAAAAGAAGTCTTTCTGTACAGATTTTATGACTTTAGAGCTCTGTCTCCTATGTCAGTATGCTGGAACTTAGCCCCTGCTAGGGAGTATTGCCTCCAGTTTTCAGATGAGGCAACTGAGGGCACAAGGAAGCAACTTGCTCAAGGCCAGGTGGGACTTGAACCCCAAATATGCCTGACCCCAGACCCTGGGGACAGGGCAGAGTTACATCTTTCTTCTGTGACCCAACATCTGTTACAGGGAGCCTCAGAGAGGTCTCTCTCTTAACTCAGGTGACTCGCTCTCGTCATCCCTTAGAACTGGCTCCAGGGATGCCTGGGTGGCTCAGTGGGTTAAACCTTGGCCTTTGGCTCTAGCCATGACCCCAGGGTCCTGGGATCGAGTCCTGCATCAGGCTCCCTGCTCAGCTACCTGCTGCTCCCCCTGTTTGTGTGCATGTGCTCTCTCTCTGACAAATAAAAAATTAAATTAAATTTTAAAAAAAGGAAGTGGCTCCAAAAGTCTGTGCTCAAGACTCAAGCTCACAAGAAGACGCTCTTCTTATTCTCCTGAGGGGAGACTTGCAGCCTCCTCCTTTCTCCCAGAACCCTAGAATTCGTGGAATTTTCAGTGCCGTAATGCCACTGGGTTCAGACTGCTCCCACTTACCTTTCCCAGTACTTTTGACACTGAAAACATCATACATTGACTGTAGGGATTATATAATAGTTCCCTTTAGTTTAAAATTCTTCATGACCTGGGTAACTTTCGGCAACCATCTACGAAAATCTCAACTCAGAAGTGGGGCCAAAGGGTTCTTCTTAAAGAACGCATTCTCTTCCGAGTTTGTTGGCCAGATCAAAGTATCTCTATAGGCCTTGGAGCACACATACTCTGAGAACCACACTTCCCGTGTGCCGCCAGGCCCTGTCTTGTGCCTGACTCTGTAAGTATCAAGGAGAGTCCTCACTCCTAGTTCTTGACAAACCCGAAATTGCTTTCCAGAGAATGCATGCAAAAGCAATTAAGGTTATGAATGGCTCTGGCAGCTGCCACCCTACGTGATTAATTTTCTAATACAGTCAACCTCCTCTTCATTCATATTTGATGGGAAACCCATGTAATCAAGAGGGAAGGAAGCCGGGCACAGAGTTGATGGAATTGTGTAGAGGGTTTCTGAATGTGCTGGGGTGCTTTGCCTGCATTCAGGGTTGTGTTTTCCTTCCCTCAGTGACCCTGCTGGCCGTTGAAATTGGCTCTCACCTTGCCTTTGAGACAGTACCAGCTCTCTCAGAAGCCTGCAGCAAACCTGGTTAAGTAACCAGCGAGGTATTATCTAAAAGAAACAAAATATGGTTGGGGCTTCGTTTAGAATCTGCCGTGTTCCCTCAAAGTGCTGGGGGTACGTGAAACATCCGTGGCAAAGGGTCCTTCCAGTGATTTCTGTGGGGGAGGAAGTACGTTGACTGTAATATCCCAAAATGGGCCCAAGCTTTATAGTTCATAAAACACCGCTAAACCCGTCGCCTCATTTGAACTTGTGATAATCCTTAAAGGAGGTGGGAAGACATGGCTGTGGTTAGAAGCTTTTTACCAAAGGGGAAGGAATCGCCAAGATTCCTTAAATGACATTTAGGCTCTTCTGGCCTCTTTTACACCATCACCCTTCACTCCCTCCCTCCCCCCAAGCACCTCTTTGCCTCCCTGGGTCTCCCAGGCCCCTACCTTTTGTAGAATCAAAGACCCTCGTGTTTTGCTGCTCCGACTTGTAACCTACTAAGATGTAACCTACTAAGATGTAACCTACTAAGACTCCCTCCCTCCCCCCAAGCACCTCTTTGCCTCCCTGGGTCTCCCAGGCCCCTACCTATTGTAGAATCAAAGACCCTCGTGTTTTGCTGCTCCGACTTGTAACCTACTAAGATGCAGTTCCTACATGCTGCAAGGTGCCCAGGGTGCGGCTGGGAACTTACAGGAGCTCAGTCAGTTATTTTGAAAACTTGAGGAAACAGCAGTGCCTGATATCTCTCCAACCCCACAGGAAAGGGATCAACAGACCACTCTGCATTCCTTTGGATGACGTCATATCTTTGCAAAGTTGGGTTTTCAGTATCTGCAGTGATGAAAAGTGAGAGCCAGTAAAAATCCATGTAGAACAGGAATCGAAGGTGGCAGTGTCCTATCAGACAGCAAGGTTTAAGAATTTGTGCAGGGACGCCTGGGTGGCTCAGTTGGTTAAGCAACTGTCTTCGGCTCAGGTCATGATCCTGGAGTCCCGGGATCAAGTCTCACATCAGGCTCCCTGCTCAGCAGGAAGTCTGCTTCTCCCTCTGACCTCTCCCCGTCATGCCCTCTCTCTCATTCTCTCTCTCAAATAAATAAATAAAATCTTAAAAAAAAAAAAAAGAATTTGTGCAGAGCCCAACAGGCACACATGTCCCATTGGGAAGGAATTGTGGTTCCTTAAGTATGAAATGAAAAGATTATCTTTCTTTTAATTTCTGTGTATTATTTACTGTTGCCAGGACCCATGTACTTATTAAGTTGCTTGGATCTAACTGCATCATAAATAGAAGTGTTAGGTCTTTCTTTTGGCCTAAGGGCACTGTGGAACAACACCAGTGAAACCAAGGGGACTGTGAACCCAAAACACTTGGAAACCTCTCTTGTAAGTAAAATGCCTTAAGGTGTTGCTCCTCTTTTTCTAAGAGAACTCTGAAGTTTGCAGAACTTTTAAACCCCTAGACTGGCTGTCTGCCAGAGGGATTTCACTGCTCTGACAGGATGCAGAAAGGACAACTTTCAGCGGGGGTCTTCCTGGCCCTCCTGGGTCACACTTGGGACCGGTTCCTGAATGGGCCGAGGTTGGCCTAAAATAGTGGAATAATTAGTTGCCCCAGAGCTGATAGAGCATGAGTGGGATGACTGTCATCCCCAGGTGTCCAGGGGCCAGCTGCACAGTCTATTTCCAGAGGAGAGCTTGAGCATCAGTCTCTGTGTTCGGTCTTTTTCTTCAGTGAACGTTAGCTCGGGGTCCTTCACATACCTTCCCCACAAGGAAGAATGTGGGTAATCTGGAATCCGTGTCACATGTTTGCTGAGCTCCTCAAAGACATGGGGCTCAGCTCCTTCTTGCTCCCGGTTCCCCACACCAGCCTAGACCTCGGCCCCTGCCGGTGGCTTCCCTCGCTGAGGTGAGAGGGGCTGCAGACCGTGGGGGCTGCCTGGTGTTCAGGAGAGCTGTGAGGGGCAGAACTGGAACCAAGGGGGACGCTTTCCCTGAGGTGATAAGCAGCCAGGGGATTCTTATGTGCCCGCCTGTGAGTGTTGCCTGATCCTGGTTCCCTGAGCACAGCTGGTGGGAGGCAGGCCGTCAGCCGCTGTTCCGCTGCTTGGTGCTCACCCTGGGCAGGACTAGAACCAGCAGCTCCACTGACCTTGAGCTGTAAAACCAGCCACTCCCGTTCAAATCCTGGCTCCACGGAGTACAAGCCATGACTTTGGGAAAGTTATGTAACCTGTCTAAGATTTGGTTTCCTCATCTGCAAAATAGAAATAACAGTAAGGCCCCTTATAAGATTATTGTGACAGTTCATTGAAACGCCTTCTGTGAAGTGCTTAGCGGGGCCCGGAACACGAGTCTTCTGTATATGGGAGCAGCTTATCCTCTTCGGCGTCACCATCACCATCTTATCACCATCATCACTGCTGTCATCTCATCGGAAGCAACACACCTGTGAAGCTGGGTGAAGCGAGGTTAACCATCTCCATTCTGCAGATAGGGAAACTGAGGCTCAGAGAGATTAAATCTGACCTGCCTCAGGTTACACACACAGGGATCACTGGGACTCCAAACCCAGGTGGCTTTCCTCACTTGGCACTCCCTTGACCGCACCCCATTGCTCCCTCCGTCCGTCCCCCACTGCCCCACTCCTCCTCCTCCCCACTCTGACAGGCTGCCAAGTTGACACACATGTCCTGCTGCTCTCGCCTCCTGGATCCTGCGCATCAGACAGCCACTGGCAGGAGGGACAGCTTGAGCAGGGGATAAGGAACCCCTCTGGGTCTAGAGGTGTCTCCTGAGTAGACACATAGCTTGCTGCCTGTTTTTGACCTCTGACCTCTTGGCAATGTTGGTGGTTCTGTCTCAGGTGGAGCCATCACTCTGAGGAGTGAGGCATGGGATACCTCTCCCATGTGACCCTGCTGTCACTACTGTGCACAGAGCTGATGTTCTGAGGTGGTGGGAGCACTTTGTCCCCTGAGCTTTCGGAGGGCTGTGTCTCCTTGTACAGAGACCTTTCCTGCATGCCTGCCTCTGGCAGCTTAGGCCCTGATTTGGTAATCCCTTCTCCGTACCCCAAATTGCCCTGCCCTTCACCTCTCCAGGAGGGGGAGTGGAACATGCTGGGACTAGTCAGAGGCCAGTTTTGGGTCATCCTCTGATTCAGTTAGTGTTTGCTGTGGAACATTCCCAAAATTAGCAGCTTAAAAGGATTTATTCTTCCTCACAATTCTGTGGTTTGGCTGGTTTGGCTGGGATTGGATGGTCTGGAGTGGCCTCACTCACACCCCCGGGTCCTCAGTTGAAACAGTGTATTAATCATGCCTTCTTATTTTCTGTATTTTTTGAAAGATGTTATTTATCTTTTTGAGAGAGAGAGCATGTGCAAGGGAGGGACAGGGGCAGAGGGAGAAGCAGACTCCCCACCCACATGGAGCAGGGAGCCCCATGTGGGACTATGACCTGAGCTGAAGACAGACGCTTAACTGACTGAGCCACCAAGGAGCCCCTTTCTGTATTTTTGATGGTTTGACATCTTGGGGCCTTGCAAGGGACTGCCCTCCCAGAGTTAACCTATATTTCCAGAGACTTTCCTACAAGGGTTCACCTTTCACGTAGAAACCAAGAGCCCATGCTCCTCCTCACCATCTCCTTTGTGGAGCTCTTGTACTCGGGTCCACTGTCTCACTGCCCTAATTATCCCAGGGCAGGTGCCAGACAACCAGGGACAGCCCCTATGTCCCAGAGCCACTGAAATTATTCAAACCGGCCAATCCTAAACCGGCTTCCTCTACCTTGCCTGCTTGTTCCCATGGAAGCCACGGTACAGTCTCTCCTTCATATTTTCCTCTGGCTCCTCTGCCTGCTTCCCCATGTGGTCCCCTGTGGCCGTCGCAAGCCTCCTCCTCTTGGGAACTGTGAGTAACTTTCTTTTCAGTGGCTGTCATGTACTGCTCGGTTAGCCTCACCATACCCGAATCATAATAAACCTCACATCTGAAAACAGACCACAGCTGCGATGGCTGACGGCACAGTCTAGCATCCTGAAGGCGGCTAGCCCGGGCTTCTTCCCACGGGATCTCAGTGTTCCCAGCGGCAGAGGGAGTAGACTTCCCCGCATAGACACTTCAGACTCCATCCTGGGGCACACTTGCTAATGTACTGCAAGGGCCAGCTGAGACTCAAAAGAGAGACTCCGCTTCCTAACGGAAGGAGCAGCAAAGAGAGGCTGCAAAGCCATGTATGTGCGTGGATGGGAAGAATTTGTTGCCATTTTTAAAAAAATCCAGCCACTCTGGAGAACAGTGTGGAGATTCTTCAAGAAGTTAAAAATAGAGCTTCCCTATGACCCTGCAATTGCACTACTGGGTATTTACCCCAAAGATACAGATGTGGTGAAAAGAAGGGCCATCTGTACCCCAATGTTTATAGTGCAATGGCCACGGTCGCCAAACTGTGGAAAGAACCAAGATGCCCTTCCACGGACGAATGGATAAGGAAGATGTGGTCCATATACACTATGGAGTATTATGCCTCCATCAGAAAGGATGAATACCCAACTTTTTAGCAACATGAACGGGACTGGAAGAGATTATGCTGAGTGAAATAAGTCAAGCAGAGAGAGTCAATTATCATATGGTTTCACTTATTTGCGGAGCATAACAAATAACACGGAGGACATGGGGAGATGGAGAGGAGAAGGGAGTGGAGGGAAATTGGAGGGGGAGATGAACCATGAGAGACTATGGACTCTGGAAAAGTCCACGTTGTTGCAAATGGCAAGATTTCATTTCTGGGCATCACATTTTGAGTTAAGAAAGATCCAGGTAGTTTGGCTCTTAAGAAATGACTTGGTTATCCCACAGCTTGAACAGAAGGAACGTTTCTTAAAACGTAGTTTGGTATGCTCCCACTAAGTGCCAGACTCGATGTACCGCCCACCCCCACCACTCTTGTATAAAATATAACAGTATTTACAGTCTTGGTGGAGGTGCTTGATCCTTTCTACAGGTGTCCTAGTTCTGGATCCTAGGAGAGGAAATTTAGATCAGGCATCACCTCTGGTCCAACCATGCAGCCAGAGGGGCACAGTAATGGGCACTGAATACTATTCTATGCCTGTCTTAACCCTACTCCTTGAACCTGGCTGGACACACTAATTCCCAACAACCAACAGATCATAGATGTTCCAAATACCCACCCACCCATCTTCTTGCTCCAGACCTTTCTTGCTCATTCCTGAAATTGTGCCTGCTTTCCCCTGGCTTCTGCACACTTCCTGACTCTTGGCTCTCTTGCACTCATTATCCTGTTCTTGTACTTTGCCATGTTCCGGTTCTCCTCTGAAATGGTTGGCTCCTGCATCGCCGTGCTTCCAGAAGGGCTTCTGCTTGGATACAGCTTCTTATCCAAAGCAACAACTGACAGTGGATTTAGTTCCTTTGGGCTGAGTTGTACTTAGGGGAGGACAGCCATCCTGGCTTACTTCTTGGGACTCCCCTTGCAGCTGTGGTCCCCCCCCCACTCCACCCAAGATGTGGGAGTTAGATAGTTTCTCTGTCCACACTGTAGTCCCCTTGAAGGCATGTGCTGTGTTTCCAGATGTGGTCATTTTGTCCCTAGGGGACTGAGAACATTGAATGGGATATAGAGTCCAAGCAGAATAGATTTAGGCTGGATACTTGTAGTGGACATGTGCTGTTTTATGGCTGCAAGCATCCAGAACTCTTTCTTATTTGGGAGAAATCCTTCATTGGTGACAGACTCAGTCCTGTCTCCCTAAGCAGGGACCTGATGTTCCCTTTCCTCAGCTGCTGGCCTCTCTGGCATATCTGACCTGGGCACAGCCAACTAGATGCTCCCACTTTGAATCTTGAGGCAGTCTCATAAAAACAACGGTCCCATGAGAAATAATTCATGCGGGAGAAGTGGAGAAGCTGAGGGCTCAGCGGAGATCACAGAGGGCCCCTAGGAGCAGCTGTGCAGGTGAACTACTCTCACCCAGCTCTCGCAGCGGCCAGACTTGGGGTGTATCTTTGCTGCCTAGAACTCCTGGTTTCTGCCCATTTTTTAGTTTCCTTCCCCATTCTTGGATAGATTCAGAGACCAGTGCAGTAGTTTCTCAATAATTACTTCTTTCGCTTCATCGAGTCAGAATAAATGCTTGTGTTTCGGTTTTTGTAGTCGAAAACCTGACCGACGCAGCCCACAAATAATGGTAAAGGACAATTTCCATTGCCCAGGTGGGTAGCCATGCCAGGCGGGGCACTGGGCGCTTCATGGAGGCAATCCTGAGTCCTCGCAGCAGTCCTGGGGGGCATTATTGTTTTTTTCTCACTTTGCAAATAAGACTCAGGCTCTTATGAACAGTGCTGCTGTGAACACTTCTCGTATGCGTTTTCCTGGCATTCGTGAGCACACAGTTCTGTCGGGTATGTGTCTAGGAATGGAATTGCTGGGTCATAAAGTACAGATATGTTAATCTTCATTAGCTAATGTTCAGTGTTTTCCAGAATGCTCTTACAAAATTCAACTCCCAACAGCACTTGTATGAGATCCCAGTTTCAATATGGGAGTGGATCTTGGCCAACATTTGATATTGTCTTTTTTATATTAGTCCTTGTGGCAGGTGTTCACTGCTATCTCATTACAGCTTAGTTTGCATTCCCGACTCGGGTCTGCTTCTCTCTGGTTCCGGCACAATTCCTGACTCTTGCTTGGCTCTCTTGCACTTATTATCTTGCTCTTATATTTTCCCAGGTGGTGTTTTTGCCTGAAATTGACAGCACCTGCATGAGGTTGAGTACCTTTTAAAAAGAATTTTTATTTTTTAGAAGTATTGGTTAGATAGTACGGAGAGATCTCACATGCCACCCTTGTGGGATATTTGTTGCAATGAATGCACTGATATTCATACATTATTATTAACTAAAGTCCACACTTTACATTAAGATTCACTCTTGGTGTTGTCTGATTCTTTGGGCTTTGACAAATGCATAACATCGTGTATCCACCATCAGAGTATCATACAGAATAGTTTCACTGCCCTAAAGACCCGTGTACCATCTCCTCATCTCACCCCACTTCCCCCAAAGCCCTGACAACCACTGACTTTTTACTATCTCTATAGTTTTGCCTTTTCCAGAATGTCATATAGTTGAAATCATACAGTGTATAGACTTCTCAGACTGGCTTTTTTCACTTAGCAATAACTGTTTAAGGTTTCTCTGTGTCTTTTCATGGCTAGGTATTAATTTTTTAAAAATCATTTAATAATATTCCACCATTTGGATTAATCTCCAAAATACCCAGTTTGTCTCTCCACTCACACATTGAAGAATATCTTGGTTGCTTCCACCTCTTGGCAGTTGTGTATAAAGCTGCTAGAAACACGCATGCGCTGTGTTTTGTGGACATAAGTTTTCAGTGCATTTGGGTAAATGCCGAGGAGCATGATTGCTGGATTGTGTGATAAGAGCAGGTGTATTTTTGTAAGAAACTGCCACCCTGTCTTCCAGAGGGGCCGTTTTCACTCCCACCAGCAGTGAATGAGACTTCCTGATGCTTCACATCTCGGCATTTGGTGGTGTCAGTTTTGGGATTCTAGCCAGTCTAATATGTGCGTAGCGATCTCTTGTCTTAATTTGCAATTCTCTAATGACATGTAAATTTGAGCATCTTTTCTTTTTGTGGCCTCACCTGCCATCTGTGTATCTTCATTAATGAGTATTCTGTTCCTTTCTTTGCCCATTTTTAAGTTGGGTTGTTTTCCTTTTAAGAGTTCTTTGTGTATTTTGGATACAAGTGTTTTATCAGATTATATGTTTTGCATTTATTTTCTCCCAGCCTGTGGATTGTCTTTTCATTCTCTTAATAGCATCTTTCATGGAGGAGAAATTTTTAATTTTAGTGTAGGACAGCTTATCGGTTTTTCTTTCATACATCAGACTTACATGCATCCTGAAAACCTTATCACCAAACCCAGATTCCTTTCTTATGTGATCTTCTGGAAGTTTTATGGTTTTGCACTTTATACTTAAGCCTGTGTATTTTGAGTTAGATTTTGTAAAGTGTAGAAGGTCTGCATCTGCATTTACTTTCTTTTTCTGCATGTGGGTGTCCTATTGTTCCAGCGCCGTTTGTTGAAAAACTGTCCTTTCTCCATTGAATTGCCTTTGCTTCTTTGTCAAAAATCAGTTGTGTGTTTCTGGGTGCTCTGCTGTGTTCCATTGATCTGTGTGTCTGGTCTGCCACCAATCCCACTCTCTCTCTTCATTCCTGTAATTTTGCAGTGGGACTCGAAGTTGGGTAGTGTCAGCCCTCCAATTTTGTTCTCCTTCAAGACAGCATTGGCTGTTCTGGGTTTTATCTCTCTCCTTATCAACCTTGCAATCAGTCTGCTGCTAGTCACAGAATGATTTGGTGGGCTTTTGATTAGGATTGCATTGAATTAGCATTGTTGAAGCATGTTTTGATATATTTATTTGCCATTTGGATTTTTGTGTGTGACATACTCTTTCTAATCTCTTGTCCATTTTTCTTTTTCTTATTGATTTGTATAAATTCTTTCTATATTTTGAAAAGTGGTCCTTTGTCTTTATATGTATTAGAAATTCTCATTCTCCACTTGCCTTCTCAGTCTATTAATGATGGCTTTTGATGAATAGGAGATTTTATTTTATTTTTTTTTAAGATTATTTATTTATTTATTTGACAGACAGAGATCACAAGTAGGCAGAGAGGCAGGCAGAGAGAGAGAGAGGAGAAAGAGGCTCCCCGCGGTGCAGAGATCCCAATGCAGGGCTCGATCCCAGGACTCTGGGATCATGACCCAAGCCGAAGGCAGAGGCTTTAACCCACTGAGCCGCCCAGGCGCCCCGAATAGGAGATTTTAATCTTAATTCTGTTCAGTTTAACCATTTTTCTTCATGGTTTTATATTGCATGGCCTGTTTAAGATTCGAAAGTTATGAGTAAATTCCTCTCTGTTGTTTTCTAGAGCAGGGATGCACGAAATCTTTCTGGAACAGGTTGGATAACAAATATTTGAGGACCGTCAGTCCTACGGTCTACGTCATACCTACGCCACTCTGCCACTGTAGTGGGAAAGCAAGGCAATGTGTAAGTGAAGGCTTGTGTGTGTGTGTCTGTGTGTGTGTGTGTGTGTTCCAATACAGCTTAATTTACAAAGACATGCAGTGACCCAGTTTTGTTTCCTGGGCGGTCATTTCCTGAACCGTGTGTCAGAGTTGCACTGGCCACTTGTACCCTCTGTGATGATGGCAACGTTCTATGTGGGCTTTGTTCATGACGTCATGACGTCATGACGTCATGACGGCAGCCGCAAGCGCCATGTGACTGTTGTGCGATTGTAATACAGCCAGTGCAACTGACAAATTGGATTTTATATTTCATTTAATTTTTATTAATTGAAACTTAAGTAGCCACATGGGACTAATGGCCACTGCAGTGGACAGTGTAGTTCTGGAGGCTTATTGTTTTCTCATTTGCTTCAGTCTACACCGAGAAATGGAAATGATTTTAGTTTGCAGTGAGAGGAAGGGGATAGGTGACTCTCCACTTTACACAAAGACCATTTATTTAAAACACTGTCTCTTCCCCCACAGCTGAGTAGTGCCGTCTTTGTCATATATCAGGTACCTCTGTACGTGTGAGTTGATTTTGGGACTCTATTATGTCTTGGTATTTATGAGTATTTTTTTGGTACTCGTCCTTTTTTCTTCTCCAAGAATATCTTAGTGCTTCTTACCCTTTGCATTTCCATATAAATTTATAATTAGTTTGTCAATTTGCATATAAAATCCTTCTTCTTGAATATTTTATTGGGACTGCATTGAATTTGTAGATCAAATTGGAGAAAATTAACATATTTCTGTCATTCAGTCTTTCAAACCAAGTACCTGGTATGACTTTGCTTATTTAGATCTTCTTTAACCTCTACCAATTGTGCTTTTTAGTTTTCAGTGCAGAGGACTTCTACATCCTTCAGTAGATTTATTCCTAGGTATTAAATATTTTTTGATGCTATTATAAGTGATATTTAAAAAATTATTTTCTAATTGTTTGTGATAGGCATATAAATATACATTTGTTTTTTATACACTGACCTTGTATCTACAGCCATGCTTAATTTACTTATTAATTGTAATAATTTATCTGTAGATTCTTTTGGATTGTGCATAAAAGCATATAATTTGTGCATAAGGACATTGCTATTTCTTTGATCCTCTTTCTTTCTTCTCTTTATTTTTTATTTTTCTTGGTATTGTGTGTTGTCAAGAATCTCCAGGAAATGTTGAATAGAGGTGGTGAGAGCAGAGCAGACGCTCTTAGTTGCAGTTCAGACTCAGAGGGAAAGCTCTTATCATGTTTGTTTCAGGTTACCCTCTATCAGTGCATCTTACCTGGTTGGTTTCCTAGCATCAAACCATTCTTGTATTCCAACACAATTTGACTATGTTGTATTCTTCCTTATTCTTAATATTATCACTGGATTAGCTTTGCTAATATTTTGATTGTGATTTTGGCATCTATATTACTAAGCAAGATTGGCCTATAATTTTCTTGTCTTGTATCTTATGTCTTATATTTTTGTCACTTTTGAAATCAAAGTGATGCTGACCTCATAAAACTAGTTCGGAAGAATTTCTTCATCTTCTATTTCCTGGTAGAGTTTTTGCAATATTTGGCATTATTTCTTTCTTAAACATTTAGTAGATTTCACCCATGTACTTAGGATTCTTCAGTTTCTGGTTCATCTTGTATCAGATTTTACAAGTTATATTTTTCTGAAGTGAGTCCATTTTATCTAAATTTTCAAATTTATTGCCAAGAGTTACTAATATCTTATGATTTTTCAAGTCTCTGATAGGTCTGTAGTGATTATGTCTTTGATATTCCCCAAATCAACTGCTTATTCCTTTTCTCTTTTTCTTCATTATTCTCTCTAGGGTTTTTTCAAAGAATCAACTTTGTCTCTCTTAATTTTCTATGTTGTGCATTTGTTTTCCATTCCATTACATACTGCTTATTACTTTCTTCCTTCTATTTTATTTGCATTTTATTTTTTACTACTTATATATTGAAGTATAGTATCATATATATACAGAAAATTGCACAAAACTTAACTGTACAGCTAATGCATCTTTACAAAATTAACACACCTATATAAGAAATAGAATTTAACAGCACTCCAGAAGCCCCCCATTGTCCCCTCTAGTCACTAGTCTCCCTCTCAGCCCCAAAGATAACCATTAGCCTGGCACCTAACCCCATAGATTATATCTTACCCATATTTGAAGTTTATATAAATGTAATCATATATGTTTTCCTTTGTGTCTTGCTTCTTTCCCTGAACATTATGGCCATGAAATTCATCCATTCTGTTGCATGTAGCAAACATTTGCATATTTAATTGTGCATATGCATAGCATTCCATTGTATAAATATATTATAGTTGGTTTATCTCTTCTATGTTGATATTCAGATCAATTTTGAATTGATTACAGTTTGGAGATGGTATGAATGATTTTGAATAATAAAGGTACCCAAATCACAATAACAATATTAACAAAACTAACACAGTGATAATATTAAGAATAAGGAGGAATACGACACAACCAAGTCGAGCACAATGACCATTGTAGCATATGCTCTTTGGGTGCACAGATGTCCACACTACTGTTGGATACACAGCTGGAGGTAAAACTGCGGGGTCCTAGGGTATTTGTGTGCTCGTGTTAGGAGATACTGCCACGTGGTTTTTCAAAGTGGCCACAAGAACATTTTCCTGCTAGCAGTATATGAGAGTTTGAGTTTCTCCATGTCCTTGCCAAGGCTTGGTATTGTCAGCCTTTTTAATTTTAGCCATGCTGGTGGGAGAATAGTGATATCCCACTGTCGTTTTAATATATTTTTTTCTTAATGAGTAATGAGATTGAGCATCTTTCATATGTTTATTGACTATTTGTGTATTTTCTTTTTTTTTTTAAGGATTTTATTTATTTGACAGACAGAGATCACAAGTGGGCAGAGAGGCAGGCAGAGAGAGAGGAGGAAGCAAGCTCCCCGCTGAGCAGAGAGCCCGATGTGGGGTTCGATCCCAGGACCCTGGGATCATGACCTGAGCCGAAGGCAGAGGCTTAACCCACTGAGCCACCCAGGCGCCCTTGTGTATTTTCTTTAATGAAGTTCACGTCTATTGCCCATCGGGTTTTTCTCCTTTTTATTTTTTATGACTTGTAAAGGTTCATTTTATACTTTGGCTAAGAGTCTAATTTTTTTAAAATTTATTTATTTGTCAGAGAGAGAGGGAAAGTGAGCGAGCACAGGCAGACAGAGTGGCAGGCAGAGGCAGAGGGAGAAGCAGGCTCCCTGCCGAGCAAGGAGCCCGATGTGGGACTCGATCCCAGGACGCTGGGATCATGACCTGAGACGAAGGCGGCTGCTTAACCAACTGAGCCATCCAGGCGTCCCTAAGAGTCTAATTTTTATGTATTGCAAATATCTTCTACTTTCGCCTTTTTACTCCTTTTTTGCTGTCTTTTGGACAGAAGTTCTTAATGGTAGTGTATTCACTTTATCAATCTTTGCCTTCATGGTTGATGCTTTTGATGTCCTATTTAATCAATCTTCACTTATCCCAAAGTCAAGAATATGTAATCCTGTTTATCCTCTACAAGTTTTTTTGCTTCACTTTCCTAATTTGGAACTAAGACACACTCAGAGTTGATGTAGTACCAGATTTTTCAGCCTTGGTACTCTGGACATTTTAAAGTCACTCATTCTTTGTTGGGAAGGGCTGTCCTATGTCTTGTTGGATGTTTAGCAACATCCTTGGGCTCTGCTCCCTCCATGCCAATAGCATGGCCCCTCTCCAACCAGCACAGTCAAAAATGTCTCCAGAGAGGCACCTGGGTGGCTCAGTGGATTAAGCCACTGCCTTCAGCTCAGGTCAAGATCTCAGGGTCCTGGGATCGAGCCACACATCAGGCTCTCTGCTCAGCAGGGAGCCTGCTTCCCCTTCTGTCTCTCTGCCTGCTTCTCTGCCTACTTGTGATTTCTCTATTAAATAAATAAATAAAATCTTTAAAAAAAATGTCTCAAGAATTGCCAAACGTTCCCTAGAGGGCAAAATTACTCTCAGTTGAGAACCACTGATTTAACATATGGTGCAAATTAGGGGTTAATTTTCATTTATTTTCTCATATGCCATTCAATTAATTGTATTTCTTTGTTTGCAATTTTTATACCTTCTGTCTATTTTTCTTTGTTGCACTGGTATGATCATCTAGTTCAATGCTGAACAGAAATGATGATAGCAGGGGGAAGCTGAGTATTTCACCATAAGTATAATTTTTTTTATGGTAGGTTTACTGAGAATATCTACTATCTGATTCAGAAAGTTCTGTTACATTCTTCATTTATTAGGAGTTTTAAAAAATCATTACTGACACCTGACACTAATATAACACTATATATTAACTACACTGGAATTACAGTGAAAACTTCATGAAATAATCATTAATGATTGTTGATGGGTTTATGAAATGCTTTTTTTTTATCTCTATGCCAGTGATCATGGAAATTCTCCTTTATTATGTTAACATGGCATTACAGAAGGATGTCACATTAATTGATTTTGCAATGGGAAACTGGCTTTGTGTTTTTTAGAATAAACACAGGAATTTAGGCCTTGGATTATGTTAGCTTCCTCCAGGGAGTTTTTGCTTTTGCATTTGGAAGGCATGAAGGGACATTAGCATTTCAGGATGAACTTCAGCCAGTTTTAGGCACTGAGATGATTCAAAGTTGAATGGAGTGTTTTCCAGGCGGCTCTGCTTCCTGTTCATTCATCCTTCTAGGAGACAGCTGTTGATGTTTCCAGGGCTTCACGGTGGATGGGGACAGTTAGCAGGGCTCCTTTTCCTTTAACTTTGATCCATCTGCCTCATAAAGACGTCAGGAGGACTATTGGGGTTCTCAGCCTCTCAGCCCTCTTCCAGAATTAGCAAGTTGACCCTGGGGAAGACAGCCCCAACGTGACCTTTTCTACATTACATCTTCTTCCAAGTCATGACTTGGTCATTCTTTCCTGCCTTCTTAGTTCTCTGAGGGCTTCAGACCATTTATTCAAATAATAATAACTAATATTATTGGTATCATCATTATTTTGTTCAGCTTCCCACTGGGATGGTTGGGTCTGAATTATCTGATCAGTCATTACTTGAGGTGGAACTGTATGTTCTCAACTAGAGAAAAACATACAAATACATGATCTTGGGGTCGTGAGATGGAACCCCGCGTTGGGCTCCACACTCAGTGGGGAGTCTGCATGGGATTCTCTCCCTTTTTCTCTGCCCTTCCCCTTGTTTGCTCACACACACACACACACACACTCTCTCTCTCTCTCTCTCTCTCTCTCTCTGTCTCTCTGAAAAACAAAACAAAACAGTATGAGTATCTTAGAAACCTCTGTGTGCCCTAACTAATCTCATTCTTCTCTCTCTCTGCCATAACTAACCCTACCTTAATTTTTATGTTAATCCTTTGTTGCTTTTCTTGACAGTGTTACCAGCTACATATGCCTTTCTAGTTATAATGCTTAGTTTTGCCTGTTTTTATATAAATGGAATCTTATTAAATCTGTCCTGTGGTGTCTCACTTTTTTTGCTCAAGTTTATGTTTTTGAAATTTACCCAAGATGGCGATTTTCTCTACTGCACAGTTTTCCACTGATACACAGTGTATTTTCATTCTAGTGTAGGTGGGCATTTGTATTGTTATAGGTTTTGAGCTATTATAAGTAATACTATGATGAATATTCTTCTACATACATCTTGGTCCATAGGTAAAGTTATAGGATATACATATCTTCAACTTTGCTTGATAATACCAAACTCTTTACCAAAATGATTTTATTTTTTTTTTAATATTTTGTTTAGCAGAGAGGTCACAAGCAGGCAGAGAGAGAGAGGAGGAAGCAGGCTTCCTGCTGAGCAGAGAGCTGATGTGGGGCTTGATCCCAGGACCCTGAGATCATGACCTGAGCTGAAGGCAGAGGCTTAACCCACTGAGCCACCCAGGCACCCCACCAAAATGATTTTATTAATTTATAATCCCAACAGCAGTGTTGCCGTTGCTCTATAATCTTGCCAACACTTGGTATTGATTGACTTTTTACACCTTTGCCAGTATGAGTACCAAGTAATATCTTCTATTGTGTATTCCACTGATGTCTGCTGAGATTACACATTTTTTCATATGGGACCATAACCGTCTATTTTTTTCTGAAATACCTGTTCTTGGGTATTGCTCTTTAAAAAAAAATTTTTTTTGGTTGGGTTTTGTTTTATTTTTTTTAGTTGATTGTTTGGGGTCTTTCTGCGCTCACGGCCATAGCTGCCTAGTAGAACTTTCCATAATGGTAGAAATGCTGTATCTCTGCACTGTCTAGTATGGTAGCCACCAGCTACATATGGCTGTTAAGCACATCATATGTAATACTGCAACAGAGGAACTACATTTTTAATATTGTTTAATTTTAATAGCCACATATCTAATAGCTATCTTACCGAACAACACAGTTTTAGGTGATTTGTTGGCCTTGTTTTATGAACCTCTTTTCAAAGTTTGTAGATTATCTTTTCACTCCCTTTATGATGCCATTGGATGAACAGAGGTGTTTTTTTTTTAAGTTTATTTATTTACTTAAGTAATCTGTACACCCAGTGTGGGGCCAGAACCCACGACCCTGAGATCAAGAATCAGATGCTCTTCTGATTGAGCCAGCCAGGTGCACCAGTGAACAGAAGTTCTTAATTTTAATGCAGTGAATTTTATCATTCTTTTCCTTTTTTGTTTTGTCAGTCTTTTCCTTTTTACTGTTTAATATATTGTTTACAAAGTCCTTTCTCATCCTGAGGTCTGAGAAATTGATTTTTGTGTGTCTCATGAGGAATTGTGATTTTTTTTTTCTCTCCCTCATGAATAGCCAGTTTCCCTAACATTGTTTACTAAAGGGTACTTTCTCACCTCACCAATCTGCAGGACTGATGGTATTAATGAAGAGATTGACAAGAAATAGATGGTACACTCGTGCAATATAATGGAAGAGTTTAGGGGCACCTGGGTGGCGCAGTTGGTTATATGTCCGACTCTTGATTTTGGCTGTGGTCGTGGTCTCAGGGTCATGAGATTGAGCCCTGCAGGAGGATCTGCACTGAGCATGGAACATGTTTGGGATTCTGTCTCTCCCTCTCCTTCTGCTCCTCTCCCTTCCTCCTTTCTCTCTCTCTCAAACAAACAAAAAAAAAGAGAGAGTTTAATGAAGGTACTCCTTATGAAGATGGGAGCAGGGTTTTAAGATGGGAAGCTCTTGGGGAGGTACTAGCTGCGATCATGTAGCATATCTTTTTTTTTTTTCAAAGATTTTATTTATTTATTTGACAGACAGAGATCACAAGTAGGCAGAGAGGCAGGCAGAGAGAGAGAAGAGGGAAGCAGGCTCCCCACTGAGCAGAGAGCCCCATACGGGACTCGATCCCAGGACCCTGGGATCATAACCTGAGCTGAAGGCAGAGGCCTTAGCCCACTGAGCCACCCAGGCGCCCCCCCCTTTTTTTTAAAAGATTTTATTTATTTATTTATTTGACAGACAGAGATCACAAGTAGGCAGAGACGCAGGCAGAATGAGAGAGGAGGAAGCAGGCTCCCTGCGGAGCAGAGAACCCGATGTGGGGCTCGATCCCAGGACCCTGGGACCATGACCTGAGCCAAAGGCAGAGGCTTTAACCCACTGAGCCACCCAGGCGCTCCCTCATGTAGCATATCTAAGCCTGAGGGATCAAGGGGAAGAAAAAGCCTATCATACAGGAGGTGATTATCTATAGAAAAACATACCAGTCACTGTGGCCTGAGAGAGAGAATGGGCCAGAGAAATAAATACTTGACCATTCAGCCTCACTCTTGTCCCTCCTTCAGATCTCTTGCTGGTATGGAACCAATCATAACACAGCTGGAAACCAGAGGAAAGGGAATGTCTTTTCTACATCTTACTGAAACGTTATTAACTTTTTAAAGTGCTCTTAAATGATAATTTGTGTCTGAAACTTTAAGATTTTCTGTCTGTTCCAGGTAGACCCAACTGAACTCTCTTTTGATTCCCATAACATGCTGCATACCTGTCTTAAGACTCTAATCTTACTCTAATCTCATTAGCCTAGCAAACGATAAAGGTCTTTGATATTAGGGACCTTGTAACTGATGGAGTCCATAAAGGTCAGCTCTGGGGAACAGAGTAGAGTAGAGAAGGGTGGACAGTGTATCTAGATAAACAGAAATCATTAAATACCCTGTTCTCTTATCAATCTGTTTTCTGTAAATGCCCGGGTTTGTATGGGTTCTCTCTTCATACCGTGTCACTGGTCTATTTGCACCAATGCCACACTGTTTTAGTTACTGTAGCTTTGTTTTTTTTTTAAAGATTTTATTTACTTATTTGTCAGAGAGAGAAGGAGAGAGAGAGCGAGCACAGGCAGACAGCGTGGCAGGCAGAGGCAAAGGGAGAAACAGGCTCCCCGCTGAGCAAGGAGCCCGATGTAGGACTTGATCCCAGGGCACTGGGATCATTACCTGAGCCGAAGGAAGCTGCTTAACCAACTGAGCCACCCAGGCGTCCCTGTAGCTTTGTTTTTTAAAGGAAGATCCATGTGCCCAGGATTGGGCTGGAACTCACAACCCTGAGATCAAGGGTCACATGCTCTACCGACTGAGCCAGCCAGACGCCCCAGTTACTGTAGCTTTAAATATGACTTCATACTTGGGAGGACAAGTCTCCCCTCCTTGTTTGTCTTCTTCAGGAATGTCTTGGCTATTCTTGGCCTTTTATTCTTTCTTATATATTTTAGAGTCAGCTTGCCAATACCCATTAAAAACTCTTTTGGAATTTTGATTGGAATTGCATTGAACCTACAGATCAAATAGAGGAGAGCTGACATATTTACAATATTTATTCTCCCCATCCAAGGATATAGTTTATATCTCCATATTCTTGGGTTTTGTTCAATGTATTCCTTAATAAAGTTTTATAAACTTTTATACAAGGCTTCCGTTTCTTTTGCTAATTTTTTTTCTAGATATTTTTTCTTTTTATTGCTATAGTAAATATCGTTTTTTAAAATTTCACTTTCTGCCTGGTTGTTGTTCATGTGTGAAAATGCAATGTCTCTTGTGTATTTTATACCCAGCAACCTCACTAAATTAGTTTAGTAATCCTGATAGTTTCTCTGAGAGTTCTTTGGGATTTTCTGTATAGATAGTCATACTGTCTATAAATAACAATAGTGTTGTTTCTTCCTTTACAATCCATCTGATTTTCTTTCTTTCTTTTTTTTTTTCTTTAGAAAGAAAGAGAGAATGCAAGCAGGGTGAGGGGGTGAGGAACCCAGGGAGAGGGAAAGAATTTAAGCAGACCCCTCGCTGAGTGCAGAGCCCGACACGGGGCTCAATCTCACAACCCTGAGATCATGAATACTGCTGAAATCAAGAGTTAGTCACTTAAATGACCGAGCCACCCAGGTGCCCCAATCTGTTTTTCTTTTTAAAATCTTTTTGCAGTACTTATGACTTCTAGTAAAGTATACAGTAGAAGTGGTATTAGCCGATATGCCCTTACTTGCTCATGATGTTAGAGGAAATGCTCTCAATATTTTAGCATTAGTTGTGTCTTCTATAGGTTCTTACAGAAGCCCCGTATCAGGTTATGGAAGTTCCTTTCTATTGCTAGTTTGGTAAAATGTTTTTGTTTTTAACATGAAAGGCTATTGAATTTTTTTTTAAATTTATTTGTCAGAGAGAGAGCGGGAGAGAACGAGCACAGGCAGACAGAGTGGCAGGCAGAGGCAGAGGGAGAAGCAAGGGCTATTGAATTTTATCAGGTGCTCTTACTATGTTAATTGAGGTCATCATAAGAATTTTCTTCCTACTGCATTTGGAATGGTTTCATTTCCTTTTTTTTTAAGGTTTTATTTATTTATCTTTATTTTATTTATTATTTGACAGGGAGAGAGAGAGAAAGAACACAAGAGAGGGTGGGCAGTGGGCAGAGGGAGAAGCTCCCCACTGAGGAACCTGATGTGGGACTCTACCCCAGGACCCTGGGATCATGACCCAAACCCAAGGCAGATACTTAACTGACTGAGTCACCAGGCATCCTAAGGAATGGTTTCATTTCTTTCTTTCCTCCTTTCTTTTTTTAAAAGATTTTATTTATTTGATAGAGAGAGAGGCAGGCAGAGAGAGGGGGGGAAGCAGACTCCCTGCTGAGCAGAGAGCCTGATGCGGGGTTCGATCCCATGGACCCTGAGATGATGACCTGAGCTGAAGGCAGAGGCTTAACCCACTGAGCCACTCAGGCGCCCCCTTTCTTTCTTTCAAAAAATATTTTATTTCTTTGAGAGAGTGAAAATGAGAGAGATCACAGAGGGAGAAGCAGAAGCAGACACCCCACTGAATAGGGAGCCTGATGTGGGGCTCGATCCCAGGACTCTGAGATCATGACTTGAGCTGAAGGCAGATGCTTAACCGACTGAGCCACCCAGGTGCCCCAGAGGTTTCATTTCTAATTGCTAAATTCTTAGCAATTTTTCAAGATCTTCCCAAACCTTCCTAACAGCTCCCCACTCTCTATCATAAGGAATTCTGTCTCCTTTCCCTTCACTCAGTAATTAGCCTCTTTGAGGACAAGGACCATGTGTTCCTCCCTTATCTATCTGTAATGCCCAGCAAACGGGCACATCATAAATGCTAACAAAATGTTAACTAAATTTTGGAGTGAGTCTTTCTCATGGCACTTAAGAGTTTTGATTTTATCGTCTCTTGTCCACATACATTTGCTCCCTTTGTGGATGGAAAGCTTTCAAGTGTAGAGTCCCGCACATGATTATTCTCTTTGTCCCTCTGGCATCCAACCCTGGCCAGAGTCAAAGCCCTGTTCACTGACAGCCTGAGTTCTTGCTCTCCTTCGTAAGCTCTATCTTTAAAAAATGTCCAGCGGACTTTCAGGAGTAGCCAATCCTCCTTCAAAGTCCCCCTTTGCAGAGAGGTCTGCTTTACTCCCTCCCGCAGGGAACCAGGCCAGGCCCAATGGCTAAGGACAAAGGAATTTTCTCCAGATTAATTTTTAAAAAGTAATTTTGCAGCAGTCTGGACTTGATTGTTCAGGATTGAAGGATGGAGAGCAAGCCATAAACAGCATTCCTTCCCTGTGACAGAAACGGAGCCAAGGGCAGGGCAAAAGTGTCAGACAGCTGGCTGCGGATGGACCTTCACTTTGCGCCCGGCTAGGCATTGAGGTAAACAGGACACGTGGGCCTCAGTCTTAAGCCTATAGAGGTTAATCACCTCGGAAATAGAAAATTCACATTGGACAAGTTAAGTCGCACCACCAGGCCATCTCTTCATTCATTCACACGTGTATGTCATTCACTCAGTCAGTATGGTAAAGCTTCTGCCGTAGGGCAGGCATTGTACAAAGCACTAGTGGATTCAGGGATAGGAGAGACCATCCCTGTCTCAGGCAGCTGGTTGAATTCAACCACATGGTTGAATGTGGAAGCTGTTATGCAAACAGCTCCAGCGCTGTAGTAAGTGTGGTGGCCAAGATATGTATTCAGGAGCCCAGGGACATGTGGGACACAGTGGCTCTCATGTGGGTGGGTGTTCCAGAGTTGACTGAGAGCGGACTGAAATTTGGCGGGGAAGTTCTTCACCAGGATGAGAGAGAAGGATGCATGTGAAGTCAAGGAGACATGAAGAACATGGCAAGTTTTGGAATGATGACAGACATGACTGGAGTTTAGGGACAGGATGAGGATGAGAGAGGAAGAAGGGGAAAACAAGATGCGCGGCTAGAAAGGCAGGCAGGGACCAGGCTCCTGGGGGCTTCAGTTCACAGTGAGAAGATATGAGGAGGTATGAGAACGTGTGGGAGCCATATCCTCAGGGGTATCAGAAGCCACTTAAACATCTGTGTTGGGGGGTGGGATGTGTTCTGATTCATCTTTTAGAAAGTTCCAAATGGAGAGGAGGGAATGGCAGGAGGCAGGGAACACACTAGAAGTAGGAAGACCCACTAAGAGGAGTGTTGAGCTAAGCTGGAAGCACAGGCAGGATTACCTGGATAAGGATTAAAAAGACACAGGGAATGGCCCAACCTTGATGTAGAAATTGGGGAGTGTTTAGAGTGTCATGGAGCCAGTGAAGTGTCCTGGCCAACTGGCACCCGAGGGAGGTCATGAGGCTGGGAAGCAGTTAGTGGGTGGGGTATCTAGGGCTTCGAAGTCTGTAGAACTAAGTGAGAAAGGGTCCATCAAAGACTCCAAAATCTTAGGGGTTGGAGATGTAGCTCAGGGTACCTGGAAGAGGTCTGTTGGGGATGAAGAAACCTAGATGCTAGACTCTGTTCTGCCATCAGCTTGCTGCATGAATCTGAACAAGTTATTTCTCCTCTCTGGGTCTCATTTTCTTCTTTATAAAATGAGGAAGCTGGTCTAGATCTCTTCCAGCACTGAAAATTTGGGATGCCAAGGCCCTGGCCTCTATCCTTTTGTTCACTAGTGTCTGCATTTGTCTTAGATCATCTCAGCCTTACCCACCACCCCTACTGCATCCTGCCAAGTTCAAGCTCATCCAAGGAAGCAGAATTGGTGGAAGAGACAGGACAAGGCAAAAATAAGTGTTATATATGTTCTCGAAGGGAAAGGAAGGCTGTCAGACCAGGAAGCAGGGACAAGCAGTAAGGAAGAAGATTCCAGAGAAGGAAAACCTAATAAAGGAGATTCGATCGATAGGTTGACTAACAGAAAGGAAAAAGCTGAAGAATAATGTATCTGTTAGTTTTTGCTGTGTAACAAACCACTGCCAAACTTAATGGCTTAAAACAGAAGCCATTCGTTACTGCTTAGAGTTTAGAGATAAACTGGACAGTTTTGTGGGACTGGGTCAGACTCAGCTGATGTCAGCCAAGCTTGCTCAGGCATCTGTGGTCAGCCAGAGGGTCAGCTGGGGGCTTGCCGCTTTAAGATGGTCTCACTCACTTGTCTGACACCTGTCTGGCTGTCAGCTGGGCCAAAGGGCTAACTGGGTCCTTTGTCTTGTACTGTCTAGTAGGCTCACCTGGGCTTGTTCACATGGTGGCATCGGGATCTAGGAGAGAGAGAGAGAGAGTATGTGAATGGTCAAAATATGTCACAAAGCCAGCTAGGCAGGGGTGTGGAAATAGGCTATCTGTTGATGGGAGGATCATCAGGGTAACACTCCCAAGGGCATGGACAGAGGAAGAAATGAAGGATCGTGGCCATTTGTTCAGTCTACCAAAGTATTCACATTTCGTTCCACATGCAAAATATATTCACTGCTGGGGGCACCTGGGTGTCTCATTCTAACGGTTAAGCATCTGCCTTTGGCTCAGGTCATGATCCCAGGGTCCTGGGTTTGAGCTCTGCATCGGGCTCCCTGCTTTTCAGGGAGCCTGCTTCTCTCTCTGCCTCTGTCTGCCACTCCCCCTGCTTGTGCGTGTGCTCTCTCTCTCTCTTTGTCAAATAAATAAATACAATCTTTATAAAAAATAATATGTTCAGTCCCGTCCTAACACCCTAAACAATCTCATTAAACTGTGGCATCAAGCTTGAGGTCCAGGATCCCACAATCCAGATCAGATTCCAGTGAGACTCCTCAAATGTGGCTCCTCTCGTTTGGAGACCCACAAACCGAGAAGGTAAGTGACCTGATCTACATGCAGCTAAATGCATTGGTGATGCAGGAAATTGTCCCTTACAACATGTCCATTACATGGGCCCACTATTCAGATGGCAGCCACTGGTCTGTTGGAATGCTGCAATCCAGCTGGACTGATGGTGACGGGGCCCTGCCAGGACAGTAGAGGATGTTCCTGTAGTAGGTCTTGGTTCTGCTCCCTGGAAGTGGCTCCCTAGTCTCTGGTTTTCTCCCGGGCTCTTCTGTCTGTCTGTCCTCTGGGACTCCCAGGAGACAGCCTACCTTTGCAGGCATGCAGCTTTCTCAATCTGCTTCCTGTCTATAGAGAGTTGGGGACCTGGGGGCACTTTTATAATTTTGAAACATCTCAGATTCCAGGTCCTTTTAATGAAGGCTGGCAGCATTTCCACATGTTCTCTTAAAAACTGTGTGGGCTTCCAGCGAATACGTTTGGAGTCCAGTCCATTTGAAAAAAAGTCACACCCACAGTTGTTTTTGAGGTCTGACTCCCCTTCAGATCTATTCACTGTTATTTTGGGCTGTCCAGACAGCCATGCCCTCAAAGTGCCCTGGAGCCCTTTGTGTCCAGATAAAAGGACCTGCTGGGAGGCAACAATTGAATTCTCTCAGAGATCTTTTAAAAAAAAAATTTTTTTTTTCGTTTATTTGAGAAAGACAGCATGAGCACGGAGGGAGGGAGAAACAGACTCTCTGCTGAGCACAGAGCTGGATGTGGGGCTCGATTCCAGGGCCCTGAGATCATAACCTAAGCCGAAGGCAGACACTTACCGACTGAACCACCTGCATGCCCCTTAGTTCTCTCAGAAGTCTTAACAGAGGGTCTTTCAGATACAAGTGTATCTGTACACTTGTAGGAAAGTTGCACAAATCTTCTAGTGGTTTGAAAACTTTCTGTGTGGACAACGACCATCCCTCTAGTCATAGTGTCCAAAGCAGTGTTGGGTCCTCAATGTTGGGTCCCCCAATAATGGGTCCATGATTAAAGGAGCGAGACTGATAAAAAGCAAAGGTCAAGCAAAGCTTTATTTGGCGCCAAGCATCGAGAATCCAACTGGCCGGGGCAATGCCTCTTACAGAGAGCGTGACCCCTCCCTGCCCCACAGACAACTTTTATAGAGCAAAGGCCATGTGGTTGAGCCTGGCCACACACAGGTGGCCAATGAGATTGCAATACTCAGAGAAAGCTGCACAGTCATGCTAGGTCGCCACGGGTGGCCAATTGAATTACAATTCACCCCATAGTAGACATTTGAACTAACCTATCACCTTGGTCAGAATTGGCACCCAAAAGGCGGGGCCCACATGACTTGGTAGCTAGGGAGACAGTATGCGCGCTTTACTGATTGGATGTCTCCACCTGACCCGACTCATCCCTGCATTGGGCTGTTATCTCTACCTGACCTGACCCACCCTTGTATTTGGGCTTTGTTTCCTGGGACTGGTTTCCCAGACTTGCTTTAAGTAAGTTCCCCTGGGGGTGAGGGGGCAGAGTCAATTTAAGTTTTACTGCATAAACAACAAAATGACTATTCAACAGAGGTGGAGCCGCTCTGGCTAAATAGGCCCTTACAGCAGGAGCCTTCTAAGGACAGGCAGTGTGAATATTGCCTACAAAGTGTGATAAGAGAGACACCAAGAAGATTCCATTCTCAGACTCAAAAAAACTTTATAAAATTTTTTTCATGCCCGAATTCCTTCTGTAGAGACTCAGCGCTTTGGGTTAAGCATTAACTTGCCCTAGGATCTACCAGGTCTGGCCATTGTCATATGGATAATATGTTAATTACCCATATCTGTGCCCCGCCCTTAGTGCTGAGCAAGCTCAGTGCCCTCCTTGCTGTCCATTCCCGAAGGGTCCTCTCCTACAGTTTATATTACTGGAGGAAGCCTGGGCAAGTGCTGGTCCCTCAGTGTAAGTGTGTTTGTTGGTTGGTTCCTTGAACAGGAATTTATGAAATACCTACTCTGTGCCAGGCACCGTTCTAGATGCTGGGACTGTAGCCCTGAGTAAGTCACTCATCACCCCTCCCTTTTTGGAGTGTACAATCCAGTGGGGGCAGATAGATGGAAAGTAAGTAAAGAACCCCCCAAATAATGCCAGATGTGATAACCCCATGATGGAAACAAGGTGAGGGTGCTGAGTTGGGATAGCTGGGGAGCCCTGGTGAGAGCAGGAATGGGGAGGAGGACGGGGAGGCTAGAAAGGGAGGCTGAGGACAGTCTTGTGCCTCCTCCACAATTTTGCCCAGTGACTGCAGAAAGGACACTTCAGTTCAAATAAACAAATAAATCTAGAGAAATATGATCTGTCATAGGAAACTCAACACCATTAGTCATGATTCCCTCAAGGACTGGAACAGTGGACTTGGGTGTCAGGGCACTCGGTTCTAATGCCAGTACAGCCCCCAAACCCGGAGTGTCTTTGGCAGGTCCCCTCCCTCCCTGGAAGAGCAGGGCTCAGTGCCGTTGACCACCCAGTGCTCGTTGCAATGACCAGCAACCTGCATGGGATCTGGAGGCAGCCCCGGAAAGGCAGCCAGCTGATGGCCGCCCAGCGTCTCGCTGTCAGAATTCCCCTCCTTGGCCCGTTGTGCTGTTTCCCTGCCTCACTCCACTGGGTTTCAGCTCTAGGCCATCTTTTCTTTTATAGGTTTAGTCATTCTCCAGACAGTTGGCATATCACAGCGCCCCTGGTGCAGCAATCATCTGGCCCCGATGCTGGTCCAGAGTCTGCTCACTGTGGGTTCAGTCCCTGGGCTCAGGGACCGCCTGCCACGGTCTGTGCTTTTACACCTTCCCATCTCCAAGAAACAGCGGATGGTGGTGACAAACATCACAACCTCGCTGGCTGGTGCAAGATCAGCAGGGGGTGCCAGAAAAGGGGGGTGTGCAGCCACTGAAGGCCCTGCATGACTGAACCTTTCCCCTCGGCCAGGCCTCACTTTGCTCTGCCAGGGTTGGTCGCTGTCACGAAGGAGCCTGGGAACAGGAGCCACCATTACTGGTGTGATTGCTCCAGGTCCTTTTGGAGCAGGGATGCTGGGGAGGGGCTGTGGGCCTCATCTCTGATGACTCATCCCTCAGGCCACACTGGTTTTCTCACCCTGGGTCTCGTCCCTTGGTCAGCTACATGTATGTGTCATGGGGTAGGTCCCTGAGATCTGGCGCCTTCCAGCGGTTGTGAAGGGCCCTCAGGGTGTTTCAGTGACACACAATCACACTCCAGGACGTTGAGGGGCAGTGCAGGCTGTGGGATGGGCCCTTCCAGCAGAGCAACAGTGTCCTCAAAACCCAGACCTTTGTCTCTCTCCGCTCTGTTCTGCCAACATCCGCTCCGTTCAGGGCCTGTTCTGCCCTTGGCTGAAGGACGGCTGCGGTCACAGCAGGGGCTAGACCCCACGGACAGAGGCATCGTTTCCCAGTCCTCTCTCCTGGGAGGGAAGAAGCCCCCGGACATGCCCCCCAGAAACCTTCCCTGGAACCTTACTACTGGAAGAGGAATAAGGTCTCCTCGTGGGCTTAAATTCATCAGGGCTCACCCTTCTTCCTTGAGTCGTTGGTGAGTGCTGTTGGGGAGGTCAGTGAGGTCAACACAGGGAGGGGGGGGCTTTTTGAGGGTGGAGGAGGAAGCTGGAAGGCTCCGCGGCTCAGTGTCGTGCTGCTGGTCAACCCTGGACCTCTCCGAACCTGCAGATACACTTACCAATTAACTAGTAATTGGTTGGGGAGGAATGACTGTTTTTAAGATTCAGGGGCAAGACATGAGGGCCAGCTCTCCACAGCCCACACAGACGGAGGGCAAGCGGTGAGCTGGGCCCTGGGACAGGAGTGGTGAGGGCAGCATGGGCACTTGACCTCCATTTGCTCAAAACCTCATCCTTGTTTAGTTCATCTGAGGTCGAATCAGCTGGCTTCGAGGTGGGCTGGGCTGGGTGAGCCTCCGCAAGTCTGGACTCATAGGCCCTGAGTCTCAGAACCTTTGGGTCCAAGGTCCAGGGTGCTGCATGGTCTATGGCCATGCAGGGAATCGTGCGCATGGCGGACTAGAGTGATGGCCGAGCTGTGAGGCCAGCTGTAGAGAGGCCACCAGCATGCCTTGTCCACAGGGGCAAGAGTCCCCACCCAGGAGAAGGTTAGCATTGGTGTTCCCGGCAAGGGAGTTGGTCCTTGGACAGTGACAGAGAATCTAAGCTCTGCCGAGTTCTTGTGGGTCTCACCGGGCAGTGGCTGATAGCATTCATTCAGCACTTTTTTTTTTTTAAGATTTTATTTATTTATTTGACAGACAGAGATCACAAGTAGGCAGAGAGGCAGGCAAAGAGAGAAGAGGAAGCAGGTTCCCTGCTGAGCAGGGAGCCCGATGCGGGGCTCGATCCCAGGACCCTGGGATCATGACCTGAGCCAAAGGCAGATGCTTTAACTCACTGAGCCACCCAGGCGCCCCCATTCAGCACTTTTTTCAGCAAACGTTTATTAAAGCCTCTGACAGGATAAGCCCTGAAGATACAGATGAAAAGCCCCCACCTCAAAGAGTCACAGTAGAGCACGCTGGGGAAACCCAGACGCGAAGTCAGGCGGCGACTGCGTGGCATGTTGAATGCCATCCCGAGACTTGGGGCTCTTGGAAGTGCTCCTGGAAGACACCTCATCTGGCGCTGGGGGCTGGACTAGTTCTCTCGGGCTGCTCTGATAAGTCAGCACAAACCAGGCAGCCTCAGACAACCAAAGTTGATTCTCTTACCGTCCCAGAGGCCAGCATCCAAAATCAAGTTCACTGGGCCAAAAGGCGAGGTGTCCGCAGGACCGTGGTCCCGCCGAAGGCTCCAGGGCAGAATCTAGTCTTTGCCTCTTGCAGCTTCTGGAGGCTGCCAGCCCTCCTTGGCTGGTGCCACATCACTCCAGTCTCTGCCTCCACAGTCCTGTGGCCCTCTCCTCTTCTGTCCATCTCCTCAGCCTCCGTCTTTATAGGGCTCCAGGCAGTGGTATGCAGGGCCCACCTGGATAGCCCAGAATCATCTCCCCATCTTAAGACCCTTTGTCACAGTGGCATGGTTCTCTTTGTCCTTGAGGGGAGCATGTCTAGGCTGCAGGGGTCAGGACCTAGAAGTTTTGGGGGGTTATTCTGTAGCCTACCATAGCAGTCAGGAGGAAAAAGGCCTTTGACATGAGTCCATAAAAGAGAAGCAGGAGTTAGTGTAATGAAGCAGATAGGGAAGATGGGCAGAAAAACAACCAGTATGTACGCATACAGCAAACCCCTGAGAACTGCGGTTTTTACTGACTGGGGCTCTCAGCACGGGGGTAGGTAGCCAAAGTGAGGGGAGAGGCTGGAGCCAGGTGGCTTGGACCAGATGATGAAGGTCTTCACCTGTGGACCATATCCCATGGGTAATGGGGAGCCACTGAAGGCCTGTGAGCCCATGAGCAATGGGATCAAGGTTGCATCGTGGCAGTGCTCCAGAGAAGGGATTCCAGGGAGACCATGGCTGAAGGTGCAGGACCTTTTAGGAGGGCCTTCAGGATGAGTCCTGAACCCAGTGAGTGAATCAAGAGAAGCAGATGAATCTGGGGGCCGTCCAGCAGGTAGAATTGACAGCACTACGTGCTTGGATGGGGAGAGTGAAAGCAAGGTCGGGGGGGGGTGTCATAACAAGCCCCCCAGGTTTCTGGCATTCTGACACAGGGACCTGGGAGGGGAGCATCTGAGTAAGGAGGGGACAGGTGAAGGCTTGATTTGAGGTTTTTATGGGTCACTTAGTTGTCTAGGAATCAGGATTATAAGGGCCTGGAAATAAGGAGAGATCTGGGATGCCCCAGAATGTAGGTAGCAGATAAAGCAATGTTTGTGAGTGTGAACACCCCAGGAGACAGGGTGTGCAAAGGGAGTATGGACAGAGAAAGAAGAAATTTCAGGACTTACGGCTTAATGCTCCTGGCTTGTTTGGGGTCTTCTTACTTTAAAGAAAGTAGCTGGGAAAAGGAGAGTGTAATTACCAAAGGAATAGCTTTCTAATGGTGAAGTTTGGGGATGCTGTGGGAGGAAGAATCGAGGTAAGGAGGCTTTCAAGTCATGCACATAAACAATTACCCTCTCCTCCTCTTTGCTGGCCCAGCCATGGTTGTCGGCCTGTTGGCAGCTTCTGTGATAACTAATGGCCTGTTTGGGGCTGAGGGAAGCCCCAGGTAGTGCTGGGAAACCAGCTGCATTTATTGTTGATTCTTAAAACATGTTATGTACCAGCAGCAGGGCTGAAGTAGAAACCAGGATGCAGAATGGGCAAAGAGGGAGCCATCTCTGCTCCTCAGTGTCCTGTTACTGCTGGCCTGGCAAAGGAAATGTCTCCCCAGGGTTGTTCCTCCTTCTGCCCTCTTTCATCCTTCGCATAGAAGTTCTGAGAAATTCCGAGACTTGAATTGTTAGAGCAGATACTTAAGTGAGGAATCTGAGACCCAGAGGGTAGAAGTTCTTCCTCTCAGAGGAGCTGGGGCAGATGCCGGTCCTCTGGGGTCTTGAATGCCCTCCCCGGAGCTCACCGCTGTCTTCTCCAGGGTCCACTCTCTACTACTAAGCTGATCCTCACAGTTGTCAACAATACTGTGCCATTTTACAGTGTCAGGGAGCCCTTTTCACATTCATGATTTGCTCAATCCCCAAACCCATCAGATAAATATGAATAACCCTATTCATGGCTGAGGAATCCCAGTCAGAGAATCAGGGAATTCCTGAAGATGTAGGAACAGAACTCTGGTCTCGTTGATTCTAAATCCTGTGTTCTTCCCCCTCCTGACCCTACTACCATCACAGGGTGGCAGAACCCAGCACCCGCACCCCTCATGGCCTGCTGGAGGACCGGGACCCATGCCACAGGCCACTGAGAGCCATGGGCACTTGCCAGGGGCTTCTTTCAGAAAGAGAACAAGCCTCCCAGGAGGTCAGGGAGGGGGCGGCTAACACAGCTGACTTTTCACTTCTGCTCTGGGCTGACTCTGGCCCATCTCACGGAGCAGAGGGCTTTGATGCAGGCGAGGACATGTTTCTTGACCTTAAGAAATAAGCTCTTAAGCTTTCAGTTTTAAAGAAAGAAAATTAAGTAATGCATACAACAGACATACCCCAACACTGAGGTCTGCCCTATCCATCCCTGAGTCCCAGACAATCCATCTCTGAGTGTCCCCCCGGAGCTTGAACATCCCTCACCCAAATTCCTCATCTCAGCCTGACGCTCACACAAACTCTCCCCTCACCCCCGCCCAAAGATGGAAACTCACTTGTCTTCCTGTGTCACCTCCCATCCTTCACCCCAGCCCAGATCTGTCACCCAGTTCCTGAGCCTTATCACAGCCTGAGAACAAACTCCATCCCTTACCCAAGTACTGAGCCTAACCCCATTTCTTTTTTTTTAAAATAATTTATTTATTTAATTGAAAGACAGAGATCACAAGTAGGCAGAGAGGCAGGCAGAGAGAGAGAGAGGAGGAAGCAGGCTCCCCGCTGAGCAGAGAGCCCAATGCGGGGCTCGATCCCAGGACCCCAGGACCACGACCCGAGCCGAAGGCAGAGGCCTTAACCCACTGAGCCACCCAGGCCCCCCCCCCCATTTCTGACCCCATCCCATCCTTGACCTCATTCCCAAATCCATCACCAGCCCGGACACCACCAACTCCTCCCTTGCCCAATCCCACATACCAAACAGCACTCCACTTTGATCTCTCCCCCCTGCATGCTTTCCTTCATTCTTGAGATTTGGGGCTAGGAGCAAAGGTGCTGATGGCACACATCACTGGGCAATGTCATAAATGCTCAGTGGTTAAGGGGTTCTTGTTAGGCTAAGAAAAAAGGGGTAGCGCTCAGAGCAAACTCGCTGTTTCCCACCAGAGCAACTCACAGCGTTGGGTGGGCACGGGAGGACATGACCTTCAGTGGTGCTGTCGGCCCAGAGCAGAAGGAGGCAGTGAAGGTTTGTTGTCAGTAAGCCATGTCATTCCAATTGTTCCTTTCTCCCTGCCTTGCTGAGTGGTTGACTTTGCAAACATTTCAGCTCCCCAGAGGACGAAAGAGGTCTAGAAATGCTGGGTATGTGAGAAGCACCTCTGGCTGGGAGGGCGCAGCCCATTCCCAGCAATAACCCGAGCCATCTTTCTCCAGGAAAATGTCAGCTTGATTAGAGTTGGCTCCCACAATGGATTGGGGAAGAAAAAAAGATGAACACTTGCAGTCTTTTTTGTAATGAAAAAAAAATTTTTTTTGCATCAGTCCCAAGTTAGATTTTTTAATTTGCAGAAACTCCCAAGAACCTTTAGCCAATGCTGCAGTTAGTCCAAAGCTTGATTTAGGCTGGTGCATGGAAACCTCCTGCTTTCAAAGTGCTGTTCGCTTTCCAGAATCATCAGCCTGTTGGTCCTTCACAATATCCCTGTGTGCAGGGTGTTGTTACTGGCATCTCAGCGATGAGGAATTGGAGGCTCTGGGGGGCTAAGTGGTTGAAAGCCCATCTGCTGAGTCCTGGCCGCTATTACCATCCCCACCGTGTGGACTGCCCAGGGAGGACAGCTGAGGCCTGGGAAGGCCCGGGTGACATGATGGCCTTATGACAGGGAAATATGGGTATAACCCAGGATACCATCAAAGAAACCCGGGACCCTGGGATCACGACCCGAGCCAAAGGCAGAGGCTTTAACCCCCTGAGCCACCCAGGCGCCCCAAGAAAGATTATTTAGAAATAAATTGCTGGTGATGAGGAAAAGAACCAAGTAAAAATGAATCACTAGACAATTAGGTCAAAGAAAATTGAAAGAAAAATGGAAATTGGAAAAAATGAGAACTTACAGATATAT
>PISX010014220.1:0-53765 GCA_004024625.1 Mellivora capensis | reverse complement strand
ATTGAGGTCCTTTATCCATTTCGAGTTTATCTTTGTGTACGGTGTAAGAGAATGGTCGAGTTTCATTCTTCTACATATAGCTGTCCAATTTTCCCAGCACCATTTATTGAAGAGACTGTCTTTTTTCCACTGTATATTTTTTCATGCTTTGTCGAAAATTATTTGACCATAGAGTTGAGGGTCCATATCTGGGCTCTCTTCTCTGTTCCATTGGTCTATGTGTCTGTTTTGATGCCAGTACCATGCTGTCTTGGTGATCACAGCTTTGTAGTAAAGCTTGAAATCAGGTAATGAGATACCACCAGTTTTATTTTTGTTTTTCAACATTTCCTTTTTGCTTTGCTTTTTTCAACATTGCTTTGGTTATTTGGGGTCTTCTCTGGCTCCACACAAATTTTAGAATGACTTTTTCTAGATATGTGAAAAGAATCCCGTTGGTATTTTGATAGGGATGGCATTAAATGTATAGATTGCTTTGGGTGATATAGACATTTTAACAATATTTGTTCTTCCAGTCCATGAGCGTGGAATGTCTTTCCATTTCTTTGTGTCGTCTTCAGTTTCTTTCATCAGTGTTTTATTGTTTTCAGAGGTCTTTCCTATTTTGGTTAGGTTTATTCCTAGGTATTTTATTATTCTTGTTGCAGTTGTAAATGGGATTGTTTTCTTAATTTAGTTTTCTGAAGTTGTATCATTGGTGTATAGAAATGCAATCGATTTCTGTCATTGACTTTGTATCCTACAACTTTACTGAATTTATCAGTTCTAGCAATTTTTTGGTCTTTGGGTTTTCTGTATGTAGTATCATGCCATTTGCAAATAGTGAAAGTTCTACATCTTCCTTGCTGATTTGAATGCCTTTTATTTCTTTTTTTTGTCTGATTGCTATGGCTAGGACTTCCAATACTATGTTGAATAAAAGTGGTGAGAGTGGACATCCTTATCTTGTTCCTGACCTTAGGAGAAAAGCTCTCACTTTTTCCCCATTAAGTATGACGTGCGTTACCTGTGGGTTCTTCATATATGGCTTTTATTACATTGAAGTATGTTCCCTCTAAACCTACTTCACTGAGGGTTTTTATTTTGAATGGATATTGTACTTTGTCAGGTGCTTTTTCTGTGTCTGTTGAAATGATCATATGGTTTCTATCCTTTCTCTTATTAATGTGATGTATCATGTTGATTGATTTGAGAATATTGAACCACCCTTGCAACCCATGAATGACTCCCACTTGATCAGGGTAGAAGATTTTTTTTAATGTATTTTTCAGTTTGTTAGTATTTTGTTAAGGATTTTTGCATCTATGCTCATTAAAGATATTGGCCTATAGTATTTTTATGCTTTAAAACATTTTTTCTTTTAATTTGATAGAGAGAGATTGCAAGTAGGCAGAGAGGCAGGCAGAGAGAGAGAGGGGAGGAAGCAGGTTCCCTGCTGAGCAGAGAGCCCGAAGCGGGACTTGATCCCAGGACCCTGAGATCATGACCTGAGCTGAAGGCAGAGGCTTAACCCACTGAGCCACCCAGGCACCCTGCTGTCTTTTTTTTTTTTTTTTAAGATTTTATTTATTTATTTCAGAGAGAGAGCAAAAGAGAGCACGAGCATGGGGCTAGGGGTGGAGAGGGAGAAGCAGGCTCCCCGCCAAGTGGGAAGCCTGACGTGGGGCTCAATCCCAATACTCTGGGATCATGACCTGAGCTGAAGGCAGACACTTAGCCAACTGAGCCGCCCAGACGCCCCTGTGGTGTCTTTATCTAGTTTTGGTATCAGGCTAATACTTGCCTCATAAAATGAATTTGGAAGTTTTTCTTCCTTTTCCATTTTTTTGGAATTGTTTGAGAGGAATAGGTATTAACTCTTCTTTAAATGTTTGGTGGAATTCATCTGTGAAGCCATGCAGGCCTGGACTTGTTTCGGGGGGGGGAGGGGGCAGGGGAGGAGCGGGGTTTGATTACTGATTCAATTCATGTATTTTCTTATTATTATTTAGTGCCCTTTCTTTTCAGCTTAAAAAGTCCCATTAATATTTCTTGTAAGGCTGGTTTGGTAGTGAAGAACTCTTTTAGCTTTTGCTTGTCTAGAAAGTACTTTATCGCTCCTTTAGTATGAATGATAACCTTACCAAATAAAGCGTATTTGGTTGAAAGTTTTTTCTTTTTAGCACTTTGAATATTTCCTGCCACTCCATTCTGGTCTGCAAAGCATCTACTGAAGAAGCTGCTGATAGTCATATGGGGATTCCCTTGTACATAACAAGTTGTTTTTCTCTTGCTGCTTTTAAGATTATTTCTTTACCTCTAACTTTGACATTTTAATTATAATTGGTGTTGGTGTGGATCTATTTGAGTTCATCTCTTTTGTATTCCCTGGGCATCCAGGGTCTGGATACCCCAGGTTAGGGAAGTTTTCAATCATTATTTCTTCTAGCAAGGTTTTCCCTTGCTTTCCCTCTTCTTCTCCTTTTGGGATCCCTATAACATGAATGTTATTCCACTTGATGTTGTTCCATAGGTCCCTTAAGCTAGCTTCACTTTTTAAAAATTCTTTTTGTTGTTGGTTCTCTATTACCCTGTCTTGTACATCACTAATCCTTTCTTCTGCTTTTTCTTGTCTGTTGTTAAATCCCTCTAGTGTATATTTTAGCTCAATTATTTCATTCTGAAGCTCTGTGACTTATGTTTGGTACTTTCTTGTATTTTCTATGTGTTTGTTGAAATTGTCACTGTGTTCATCCATTCTTTTGAGTTCAGTGAGCATCGTTACGATCATTGCTTTCAATTCTTTATCAGGCAGGTTGCTTATCTTTCTATCATTAAGGTCTTTTTTCTAAAGTTTTATCTTATTCTTTCATTTGGAATATATTCCTTTGTTTCTCATTTTGCTTGACTATTTCTTTCAGTGTATTAGGTGAAACAACTGCCTCTTACAGTCATAAAGGATAGCACTTGTGTGGGAGAGGAGCCTCATCACTGAGCCTTGCCTTCCTCTTGTCTCTCAAACCTTTATGGTTATTTAAGCAGCCTGATTTGTTACTGACAGGTCTCTGTTGTTGAGGGTTTTCCAAGACCTGTCAGTGTTTTAAAGGAACAGATCTTAGTTAGAATTTAGTTTCAGGCTGACTGGAGACCAGACCCTCAAGCAGCAGCTTTTAAAGTATGAAAATATACACAGTCCAGTGGGACTGCAAATGTAAATCTTGCCGGCTTTCAGACTGAGCAATCTGGAGGTGTCTCATTTTGAGAGATGCAAAAACTGGGGTTTCAGACAAGTGTATAAGCTCCTTTCTGGAAGATACCCATGAGCTGAATCAAGTGCAAAGATGGCAGCCCACCTCGTGTTCCCCGAGGGCACTTCCATAGCCTCTAGATGTGTGGCAGACCTGCAGCCTGCCCCTTGGGTTGATGCGCTAAGACAAGGGAATAGGCCTTTTTCAAAGAAAGACTGGGGATATGGTTTAGTCCACTGCCTGGGTAGTGCCTTGGTGGGGTAGCCTGTCAAGAAGTGTCTTTCTGATTATTACAGTCCCATTACAGGATGAAGGAAGGCCCCTGGCCACCAGAGCCAGGTGATCAGGGAGCGTCCCCTGTGTGGACTGAATGTGCCGACTTTAATGAGGCAGAGGGAGAACGCTAAGCTGGTGCGTGCCTGCCCGCTTTAGGGAGGCACCAAGAGAGGGGAGCCTGGGCATGCCTGCCAGCTTTATTAAGACAGTGGAGGGTGTCTGGTGGTGTGCGCCGCCTGCTGGCTTTCTCTCAGGGTAGCAGGAGAGTGCTGGAATTGCATCTGCCCACCAGCAGAGGGAGAGGGAGAGCACCAAAGCGGCAGCTTCAGCTCTGAGTTCCAACAGGCCCAGGCTCCTCTGGGAGAACCTCTAAGATTAGCAAATGAATCTCCTTCACATATAATCTAGGTGGTTTTCAAGCTACCGCTTTTGAGCTGGGCTTTTGCAAATGTGTGAGGCCTTTAAGGGCAGTATCTCAGTTCCCAGCGGCCCTTTGCGTGTCCTGCACATGAAACCCCTTGTTTTTCAAAGCCAGATGCTTTGGGTCTCATCTTTCCAGTGTGGTTCCCAAGGGTTGGGGTGCCTGATATGGGGTGTGAACCCCTCGCTCCTCAGGGAGAAGCTCTGGATTTGTGAGATCTCCAGCAGTTGTGGGTCACTGCACCAGGGATGGGGGTTTGGGGGACTGCATCTCTGCCTCTCTTACTCATCTTCACGTGGCCCTTTTATCCTTTGGCTAAAGGATAAAAGCAGCTCTTCAGTGAGTTTTCAGGTCTTTGTCAGAGGGAGTTGTTCCATATGTAGCTGTAGATTTGTTGTGTCCGTGGGTGGAGGTAAGTTTAAAATCTTCCTAAACTGCCATCTTGGACTGCCCCTCCAGGTAAACAGTTTTAGGGTATCAGGGAGTTCAGTCATTGGTTTTTGTCTTGAAAGACTTTGGATCAGATACTAATCAGATAGCATTAGGCCAGTAGTTTTCATTTCTAATTGTGCATTGCAGCCACTTGGGGAAGTTAAAAACAAAGAAACAAAACATGGGGGAGGAAAAAAACAAACCAAACAAACCAGAAACAAACCCAAGAAACAATGCCAAGACCCTGTCACCTGAGATTATAACTGGTCTGGGACGAGGCCCAGGCAAGAGTATTTTTAAATAAGTATCCAGGTGTTTCTGATGTGTGACCAGGGTTGAGAGCCACAGCACTGTACTGTCTCTACACTCTGCCCTCATCTCCTGTTAGGCATTAAATATCCATTTGGGACTGCTATGTTGCACAACTCCAGGGGACCCCACTGATACGGTGTTCTCTATTGGCACTGACTCTAAGTGTGAATGGCGCCTCCTGAAGTTAGCTGTTGGTTATGTCGACAAACGAATGGCTTCAGTCATTACTGATGCAGGAATAACACGGTTACTAATGCAAGGAATATACAATATGACAGTTGTCCTGTATACATTCCTCTTCGTTTCTGAAGTAAAGTCAACTGCCTTGACAGTTATTCTTGTTTAAAATAGGTCAGATTTGTGTAGTAGCAAGGATGAGAAAAGTCTTTATCTTACAGTAGCTGAGGATTCAGAGTATGCGGACAGAAATAGCGGGGAGCTGGATACGAAATGAAAATTTGCATGGGGTTTCAGAACTGCCAGACTAGGGAAGGGTCAGGTATATAGCAAAAGGGCTTTTTCATCCTTAGAGAACTTATCTTAAAGAGCTTATCTCTTTAAAACAGAACAGGAGAATAACTCTGATTAGAGAAAGAACTGCCTCATTAAATATTATTAGAATAAAAAATACACAGTACAACTGTGGAGCCTCTTGCTAACATGCCAAACATACATCGCTCACTGTGCTTAGGTTCTTTACATTTTAATTAATCTTCAGTGATGTAAAATTGCTGGGCTCTAACAGTTTATTTCAAACCCATATATGAGGCTAAGATGAAATGTGGCTTTACGTTCTCTCAACACCATTGTGTATGCTTTATTGTGGTGAATATCAAAACAGCAGTTAATTATAGTGGTACCGTTTCTGTTCTTCACCTCATTATCTCTGTCTTGCACTATTATTTTCTGTTGCTGCTGGCTATACAGCATCAGGCCTGGCACCAGTGGAGTGTGAACACAATGCCAGCACTGCATTCAGCACAAGAATAGAAAGGCAGATGGCAGATTTTACTATTTATAGTTGGAGCCAATTTGCCTGAGGTGAGCCCTGCTGAAATGGTTCTTATCAGGAATGTTTTCATTTATTCAAGGGATAAGGAAATGAAAGCCAAATAAAATAGCTCCATTCCCAGGACTCTGAGAGCAAAAACTCCTGCTCTAGATTGGAAAGCAGTTCCCAGTATTGATTATGAACTGGAGAATTATACATTTTTCTCCCTGTTCTCAAAATAAAGACTTAAGGTCGGCAGCATTCTTTGTAGCAGAACTTAAGGAATTTATTGTTCCATGAAGTTGTGCTGCCATGGCAACTTGATGCAGAGTGAATTTTAATTAATAGGAATAAAATAGGTCTGTGATAAGAACTAATTATTTAACAACATTAAATATATTATTTAAGCTATGAAATAGGTTTTACTTTTCGGTAATCATTTCTTGACTGCCATAGGAAAAGAAACACAAAATAACTTTCACATTTGATTTGTTACATTGTTTTGTTTTAAAGACTGGTTCTTCTAAACTTGGATAAATATTTTGTATTATCAGCATGTTGAAAGAAATTTTGCATTCAAAATTAAATTAGCATGTGAATTATCTAGGCTTTCTTATTCTTTAGGCATCTGATTTAAAAAGTGTTTTATTGTCAGGAACATAATGAGTTGATAATTAAAACAGCCTATTAAAACACTCAGAACTTAAGTGATCCAGATAATCTGAAATATAGCAGTGAGCTAATAGAGTGGCAAATAAAATTCATTTTCCACAGAAAATAAAACATTTGTATTATAGACTGAAAAAAAAGTCATTCAATTATATCATGGTCATAAAAGAATAGTATTTTGATTAGATGTATTAGAATTTAGCAGAGTATTTAGTTGTATTCTAAATTATGCCCAAACATCTGTCCATTTTATTTTATTTTGCTGTCAGTAAGAAATTTACTTATTTTTTAAAAAATCCAAATGCTGACATTGTCCAGAAAAATTTAACAGGTTTATTTATAATTATTACAAAGTTGGACTGCCGAAACATTTTTTCTTACATTAATGCTTTATGTCCCTACATTCATATTAAATATTTACACACAAATGAAAACAGAAAAACTGTCAATATCTGATTTCTGTTCCCTATGTTTCCACTTGTAGTGACAGACTGAGGCACCTTTTGACCCCGTAGGAAAAACATATGTAACGTTCAGAACTATCAGTAACAGGAAGGAGAGGGAAAAAAAATGTTTTGTTTTTCTTTTAAGTAAAATGTCTCCAGACATAGTGGATTCTTGAGCACATTCTCCACGTGTGCAGCACGCCAGCTGGATGTCTTCTGGCATAATTGTGACACATTTGGGATGGATAGCACACAGGCTGGTGTCTTCAAAAAGGCCTACCAGATAGGCCTCACTTGCCTCCTGCAAAGCTCCCATAGCTGCGCTCTGGAAATCTATTTTGAAGTCTTGAGCAATTTATTGCTCTAGACAGTAAAAAGGAAGTTTGTGAATCAGATGTTCAGTGGACTTCTGGTAACATTTAATTTCACTGAGTGTCACAGTCCCAGGCTTATAAGGGATTTCTTTACCCTTCCCACTCTGTGCGCCCCCACCCCTCCGTGGAGGGTGGACTCTTGTGAGTGGCTTTTGTAGCCTGTTGCTTCCTCTTTGCTTTAGTACCATTCTGTATGCAGTCAGCTTTGTATCAGGGCGGGTATAGGGACCTTGTTACTTACCCTCCTCCTCCTTGGGCTGGAGCTCTGTGACCTAGGAGGAACGCTGATGTTAGAGAACGACAGTGGCTGCCAGCATATACATTTTAAGTCATGGTAAAATATCTGTCATGTGTTTATTGATTTTATTTAGATGAAATTACCATTTCGTTTAAAATTTTCATTCTTTTTATGGTTTATACTCTGAAAAATTGAAAAAGCTTACAGAAAGCTAGATTTGGAAAGGGACAGCTACGGTCTAAATTTAATTTTTTGCTTTGTGAATTTTTTGTTCATGTTTGAAATACAGCAAAAAGGACTTTTATTTTGACATGGCAGATTAAACACATGTTGATAGCTCTTGTCCTTCCCAAATCCCCTCTAAAATGAAAATAAAGAGGTTTTAAAATAAGATGTGGTCCATGTACACAGTGGAATATTACTCAGCCATCAGAAAGGATGAAAATCCAGCTTTTGTATCAACATGGACGGGACTGGAGGAGATTATGCCAAGTGAAAGAAGTCAAATAAAGAAAGTCAATTATTATATGGTTTCACTTATTCGTGGAACATAAGGAATAGCATGGAGGACATTAGGAGAAGGAAGGGAAAAATGAAGGAGAGGGGACATCGGTGTAGGAGATGAACCATGAGACACTATGGACTCCAGGAAACAAACTGAGGGTTTTAGAAGGGAGGGGGGTGGGGGGATTGGTGAGCCAGTGATGGGTATTAAGGAGAGCATGGATTACATAGAGCACTGGGTGTTACACGCAAACAATGAATCATGGAACAGTATATCAAAAACCAATGATGTACTATATGGTGACTAACATAACATGATTAAAAAAAATTAAACAGACTCATAAGGGCAAAGAAAATGGTAGAGGAGATAAGTTATAAAATTTGGAAGGTGGAAAGCAGATGTATGAGTTAGACTAACTTAGTAGACCTGAGAAAACCCAATTATAATTTGGCAGTAGGGAAAACTGAGAAAACTCTGATTTACATACCAGGATCTTATAATACTCAAGAACTGGAAATACTGGGTACTTCTGGAAGTTGGAGTTAAAGTGGGGCTAAAAACAGGAGAACTGATTTATTTTTATTTTTTTAAAGATTTTATTTATTTATTTGACAGACAGAGATCACAAGTAGGCAGAGAGGCAGGCAGAGAGAGAGGGGGGAAACAGGCTCCCTACTGAGCAGAGAGCCCAATGCCGGGCTTGGTCCCAGCACCCTGAGATCATGACCTGAGCTGAAAGCAGAGGCTTTAACCCACTGAGCCACCCAGGCACCCAGAACTAATTAAAACTCTATTTAAGAAACAGTTGATTTCCAAGTTCCCATCCTCTGTACCATATAGGTAAGCTACAGTGTCTCTCTCACGTGGCAGAAGACTTAAATGCATATTTTCTGTAGAGGGTAAAATAAAGGTATCAGAACTATGACCACAAAACAGTAAAAGGCATAAGGCAGATGGCTACTGTGTTGAAATATCAGGTACAGTAAATGAAATTTTTGATGTTGAATGTTGAGACTTCTAGTCTTCTCCATTGGCCCACGGGATGTTAATAATAAGGAATTTTATTGAAGCAAGAGATTAGAAGAATTTTCTTTTGGGAATGTGAAAATTCCAAGAAAGAAAGACAGATTGCTTGGGGTTCCCAAAGGAAATGGCTTAGTTGGATCATCCTTTAGTGAGCACACTATGAACAAACAGAATCCATTCTTCTGAACTGCCACCAGCTCTTAGGTGCCCTACTCTGTTTTGTTTTGTTTTTCAGCTTTAGTGACATATAATTGACATGTAACATTGTGTAAGTTTAAGGTATACAATGGGATGATTTGTGGTATGATTGTGTGAATTGTGGTATGATGTAACTTGTATGATTACCACAGTAAGGTTAGTTAGTCTATCATCATGTTACTGTGTGTGTGTGTGTGTGTGTGTGTGTGTGTGTGTGTGTGTGTATAGTGGGGAGGGGTATGAGAACATTTAAGATTTACTATCTTAGCAGCTTTCAAGTATATAATACAATATTGTTAAGTATAGTTACCATGTTGGACACTGGGTTCCATACAAATTTTAGGATAGTTTTTCTATTTCTATGGGGAAAAAAACACAGACTTATACTTCCTTACTGATTTTGTCTTGAATGATCTGTCTGTTGTTGCAACTGGGTAATTGAAGTTACCTACTATGTATTGCTATCTATTTCTCCTTTCAGATCTGTTAGTGTTTGCTTAGTATATTTGGGTGCTCTAATGTTGGGTGGATATGTATTTGGAATTGTTGTATCCTCTTGCTAAGTTAACCCCGCTATCATTATGTGATTAATTTCTTTGTTTCTTTTCATAGTTCTTTATTTAAAGTCTGTGTGTGTGTGTGTGTGTGTGTGTGTGTGTGTGTTCTCATATATGTAGTACCTCTGGTCTCTTTGGGTGTCTGTTTGCACGGAATATCTTTTTCCATCTCTTCACTTTGAGCCTATGTGCCTTAAAGCTGAAGTGAGTCTTTTGTAGGCAGAATATAGTTGAGGTTTTTTGTTTGTTTGTTTGTTTTACCATGCCTTTTGATTGGAGAATTTAATCCACTTAAGGAGTTACTATTACCATGATATTAATTGTTTTATTAATTGTTTTCTGGCTGATCTGTAGTTCACTTGTTCTTTTCTTCCTCTCTTGCTGTCTTCCTTTGTGAACTGATGATTTTCTTTTTACTGGTATGCTTTGATTCCCTTCTCTTTATCTTTTTTGTATCTCCTATAGACTCTTGCTTCTATGTGTTACCATGAGGCTTATGTAAAACACCTTATAGATATAAGGCAGTTTTAAGCTGATTACAACCTAACTTCAGTCCCATACAAAAGCTCTTAGCCCTTAACAACTTTGCCCCACCACACACATTTTCTGTTTTTGATGTCACAATTTACATCTTTTTATGCCATGTATCCATTAACAAATTATTATAAATACTTATTTTCATTACTTTTGTCCATTAACCTTTTTACTAGAGTCAAATTGTTAACATACCACCATATTACAGTGCGAGAGTATCCTTTATGCTATAATGTATTTTATATTTTCATGCATTTTTATGTTACTAATTAGTGACCTTTCATTTCAGCTTGGAAAACTTCTTTTACCATTCCTTGTAAGGGAGGACAGTGATGGTGAACTCCCTCAGCTTTTATTTATTTGGGAAAGTTTTTTTTTAAGATTTTATTTATTTATTTGACAGACAGAGATCACAAGTAGGCAGAGAAGCAGGTGGAGAGAGAGGAGGAAGCAGGCTCTCCGCGGAGCAGAGAGCCTGATGCGAGGCTCGATCCCAGGACCCTGAGATCATGACCTGAGCTGAAGGCAGAGGCCTTAACCCACTGAGCCACCCAGGTGCCCCTATTTGGGAAAGCTTTTATCTTGCCTTTATTTCTGAAGGACAACTTTGTCGGGTAGTATATTCTTGATTGGCAATTTTTTTCTCTTGACACTTTGAATATATCATGTCCGTCTCCCCTGGCCTGCAGTGTCTACAGAGAAATCTGATGATAGCCTTATAGGTTCATGTGTATGTGACGAATTGTTTTTCTTCCTGCTGATTTAAAAATTCTTTGTTGCTGATTTTAGACAGTGTTATTATAATGTGTATTGGAAAAGATCATTTGGGGTTGAAATTTTGCTGGAAGCTATGAGCTTAGGAAACTTGGATGTCCATATCTCTTCCTAAATTTGAGAAGTTCTTAGGCATTATTTCTTTAAATAATCTTCCTGTCCATTTCTCCCTCTCTTCTCCTTCTGGGTCTCCAATAATACATAGATTATTTCTCTTAATGATATCCTATAGTTCATGTAGGCTTTCTTCACTTATTTTCATTCCTTTTAATTTGTTTTCCTTTGACTGGGTAGTTTCAAGTGGCCTGTCTTCTAGTTCACATTTCCTTTCTTCTGTTTGCTCCAGTCTGCTGCTGCTGCTGCTGCTGCTGCTGCTGCTCTCTGTTGCATTTTTCATTTCATTCCTTATATTCTTCAGCTTCAGAATTTGTGTTTTTTTATTATTTTTATCTCTGTTATAGCTTTTTTGGTCATTATTGTTCATGTAGTTTTCTTGATTTTATGGAATTATTTTTCTGTGTTTTCTTGTAGTTCATGGAGATTCCTTAAAATGACTATTTTTAGTTCTTTATTGGGCAAATTACAGATCACCATTTCTCTGGGGTTGGTTACTGGAAAATTGTTGTATTCTTTTGGTGGTGTCATGTTTCCTTGTCTGGTGTTGTTGTTGTTGTTGTTTCATGTTCCTTGAAGTCTTGCACTGCTGTCTTCACATTTGAAGATGTAATCTCCTCCTTCAGTCTTTACTGACTGGTTTCAAGAGAGAAATATCTTAAATCAGCCATAATAGGGATTCTGATGCTTTTTTTTACACTTTCTTTCCTATGGATATGCCTGTTCCACACTTCCTGCTTTGTTTTATAAGGGATTTTGTAAGCTTGTCTGACTTCTCTTGATCTTCTAAAGCCAGGCCAGGTGGCAACAGCCTCACATTTCCTTACTTTCCCTAGAGTGGTGCAGAATGCTCAACATTGTGTGGTTTCTCCCAATCCTTCAGATTTGGACCAATTTTCTTTGTATCCTTGCTAGTAGCCTGCAAAGTCCTCTTCTTGCTGTTTTGGGAGTGTGTACAGAAAGCTGACCATTAGTTGAGGGTGTGTGTGGTGCACAGAGCATTGGGGATGCCCATTGTGATGCCTACGGGAGGATTTGCAGGTGAAGCATTCCCAGTGGCTCATGGACAGGTTTCCTGATAGAGTGTGTGATGCAGTTAGTAAGAGTCACATCCTTTTAATGCCCTCCAAGAACGTTACCTGCTGTTTTCCCAACTGTTTCCTTACTCCCCTGTCATGCAACACACCTTACTATTCTAGATGGAGCAAGAAATAAATGGGTCTTTTTAGCAGTATCCTGCAGAGCTGGGGACTTCAGTGCCCTACTCTTAAATATGAGCAGATAACCAAATATCATTAGGCACTGGAAGGAAATATTTGACATAAAACAAACAAACAACCAAACAGATAAAGCCACTTGGAGAGCACAGAGAATGTGCAGGGAGAAGGAAAAAAAATTTTTTTAATTAATATCTTAAGATAAAATAGGTGATAAAACAATATATACATACACATATGTGTTCCTATAAGTAGGAACAGTCAGGGAATTAAAATTAGCTGGTGGGAATTAAAAAAAACAACAACAAATCTTTTGATTAGAGAATGAAGTTGAGGGAAGTCTTCCAGCAAATAGACACAAATACAGAGGTAGAAAGTAGGGTAGATAATTTAATAAAGTTAGATCAGAGCATTAAAAAGAATAAACTTGGGACACACAACATACATGAATCTGAAGACACAATTGCTTAATGAAAGAAAGCAGTCATAAAGAAGTACATAGTGCATTTATAGGATTTCAAGAGCAACCAAAACTGTGGTTAGGGATAGTGACTACCTATCAGGGGTAGGTAAAATACATGATGGTGTATTGATACCAGTGTGGCTCTGTCGGTGTATACACATGTAAACATTCTTTGATCTATATACTTAATACTTATGTACTTTACTGTGGACATTATTAACTCCATAAAAATAGAGAAAATTATTAGATAATTAATCCTGGAGACCCAACACTTAAACAGTAGTAGCTCTATGAGATGAAAATAGAGGGCAGAAAATAACAAATAATTCAAGGACATTGTCTGGTATTGAGGGCATGAGTTTCTAAAATGAAAAGACACAACCAAGTATTCAGCATATTAAATAAAAATAGACAGGTGCCAACACCTATTATTGGGTATTTATGCAGTCCTAAGAACAAAAGTTCCTAAAAGCTTCCAGAGAGGAAAAAATAGGTTTTGTTCTTAATAGCAGAACTGGAAGCTAGAATACAATGGAACAACACCTTCAAATATGTGAGGGATAATTAATTCCAACCTAGAATTCTATACCCAGAAAAATTACCAAAATATGAATAGTTTAAAGACATTTTTAGATGTGCTAGGTCTTAATCTGTCCGTTTTTAAAAAGATACTGTGAAATGTTCACCATGAAAATAAGAGAAAAAAACAAAAAAAGAAAGACATATAGCAAATAGAAGATCTACTGTGAGAGAGAGATGCAGAGAACCCTCATGGTGAGGGAAAGGAAAATTTGAACCTGATAGGCAACAAGAGGCCTGTTGAGTGACCAGTTCAGTTCTGAATCCAGAAGGGTCTCAGAGACTTTTTTCAAGAAGATGGAGTTGACAGGGGTGCCTGGGTGGCTCAGTGGGTTAAAACCAGCCTTTGGCTCAGGTCATGATCCCAGGGTCCAGGGGTTGAGCCCCACATTGGGCTCTCTACTCGGCAGGGAGCTTGCTTCCTCCTTTCTCTCTACCTGCCTCTCTGCCTACTTGTGATCTCTGTCTGTCAAATAAATAAATAAATGAATCTTTAAAAAAAAAAAGATGGAGTTGACAAAATACTGAGAGTATGTGAACTTATTGGGAGGAGATTTACAAATCAGGGGAAAGTTATGGTATGTGGGAAACTGAGTGAACAAACAAGACAACTATGAGCTCTGGGGTTGGAAGAAACAGTATGGAAAAGGAAAAAGAAAAATGATAATATATTAAATGGTTCAGATGCAAATAACCTATGTAACTACATAACTCTAATACTAAAATGTCCCTTCTAGATAGTGTACTGAAGCAATGAAATACTACAAAGCAGCAAAAAGGAGTGAATCACAAATCTATTTCCCAACATGGATACCAAAAACATAATGTGGTGAAAAGCAAGTGAAAGAATACATGCCACTTGATACCATTTACATCAAGTGTTGTTATGTTTATAAAAACTCATAAAACACTATAGACAATAATGTGATAAATACTTGCATTTTAACAACAGAGCTTAAGAAGCCAATGTCAGAAATATCATGGAGCTCCCTGTGTATTTCTCTCTCTTATGTCTCTGTCTTTTCCTGAAGTTAGCCATTATTTAGAAGTTAGACGTTCACATTTATCATTCTTATGTATGTCTTTATACTATATATATCCCTATATATATGTGTATATACATATATATACCTACATATTATACATACATACATATATCCTGAACAATTATTTATCAAATTGAATGTTTCTAAACTTTGTATAAAGGGTGGTATATGTATTCTTTTGTAGTTTGCATTTTTTGTTGGTGTGACACTAATAAACTATTGTGGTATATTTATATAATGGTTACAATGGCTACAGCAGTTATAATAAACTAGATAGACACATGTCAAAGAAAGTTTGAGGAGCCTCCATTTTTAATGAGCGTTTTCCTTATTCTAACTTGTTGAATTACATTTCATACAAATGTTTGATTTTTAAAACTTTTATTTTGAATTAAACATAATGAACTTTGTTAACTCCTAGTCAGAGTAGTACACAAATGCCCTAGTAATTTTCAAAGATACCATGTTTTATACTCAGTGGCTTATTACCAGGGAGTTTCCAACAAACTAGTATAATTTGAGTCACTGGGGTCGTGTTCACATCATGGTAAAAAGCCGAAAGGCAATATAGTTTATATCCCTCTTTTTTTTTTTTTAAGGAAAAAAATGTTTGGAATGCCACAGTTTAATTTGATACCATAAGTGTTATGGACTGCATGTTTGTATCCTTCCCTGCCCCCAAAGCATATGTTGAAACCCTAATTCCCAATAGGATGGAATAAGAAGGTAAGATCTTTGCGAGGTAGTATATTTAGGTCATGAGGATGCAGTCCCCATGATGAGATTAGTGTCCTTTATAAGGTGGGAAGAGAGCTAGCTTCCCACTCTCTACTCCATGTAGGGAAACAATAAGAAGACAGCCATCTATAAATAAGGAAGAAGGCTTTCACCAGAGTCTGTGCTGGTACCCTAATCTTGGACTCCAGCTTCCAGAACTTCAAGAAATAAATGTTTTTTGTTTAAGCCACCCAATCTATGATAATTTGTTATAGTAGCTGAAGCCAAGACAATAAGGTTAAGCATTGTTTAGTGTTTTCTGTCTGTTGCATTTAAGACAATTTACATGTACCTTTAGGGTATAGGTATAAACAGTTTTCTCTTTTGAAATCTTATCAGTCAAAATACAGCCAAGTTATATTTAAGTTAAAGAATTTATCTTATTTTGTAAAATGAATAAAAATAAGGATCTTCAAGATTAAAGCAAACCTTTTGAAAGGATGATGGATAAAAGGAACATAAATAAACCTAGATTATTTCTTCCAGAAATATCTAAGCTGTGAATTTGTTTGGTCATTTTTCGTATAATTGCTCTTAGGGAATGCCCCCAAGAGATCACCTGGAATCATTTATTTATGGGGAAATGAGGAAAGGGATTCTCTAACGTGGTGTTCTCCAAGTTTGGTGTTGATTAGAATCATGTGGAGAACTTGCTGAAGCACAGATTCCTGGGCCACACCTCCAAAATTTCTTATTCAGTCTAGTGAGCATTAGGGCTTTTGATTTTGTATTTTGTACTAAGTTCGCAGGTGATGCTTCTCGGAGCTCAGCTGAGCTGGTAACAGAGCGCCCAGAGCTGCCAAGTGGTGGAGTAGCAGTTAAACCCTTAATCGCTTATCGGTGTGGTATGCACAGGAGTTGAAAAATGGTGGGAATGCTGACTTCTCCTTTTCCATTTCCCCCACAGAAGGGCACACTGGCTGAGGGACAGGTGGATAAGCACAGATGTTTGGTTGTCTCAATGTTGAGGGAACTATGAACAAAAAGCTCCAGATAGAGTCTGGAGAGGGTGAGGTAGTAGGAGTAGGAATGGAAAGTACTGAATAGTGGAGGAAGTTGTGTTCAGGGTGTCCTGGTTTTCCTCCTACATCCCCACCTCCCACCGCTGCCCGCGATCAAGGGATGCAGGCGCCCGGGCCAGCAGTATAAATGGGGGAACGAGCATGATTAGCTAGGGGGCCAAGTTGAGTCCTTGACTACAGTTTCTTTTAGAGACAGCATTGCATTGGCTGTGCCCCACGTCTGGTGTTGCGAGTACAGCTTTCCCCGTAAGGTTTGCTTGGTAAAACCTTTGTAATTGCCTTTGATTGGGCCAGAAAAATCACACACGGGTTTTTAACCAGGAGCTGGACTCCTCAATGCTGATGTTGGCTGGAGAACCACATTTTGAGAACCGCTGACGTGAATTCTAAACATAGCGGGGCCCTTCCATCTGCCACTCATTAGCACATGCCTGTTTAAGACTTACCACACGGAATTGTCACGTTTTCAAGATAATTCTCATGCATCATTTTAAGACAGCTTTCAACCATCTGTTAACTAGTAAATATTAGCCTTGTCACTAGGTAGTAATGTAAAATGTTTGTAGTATCATTAGATGCTAAACCTTACTGTATTTGAAATTATATATAAACTCTCACAGTTCAAAACTAATGTGGTTTGGATTCCAGTTTGTAAAGCCATAGTCCTCTGCCTTAAACGTAGGTGCTTGTATTAAAACAAGCAGAATAGGGGTTAAGAGTTAAAGCTGTTAAGCCAGACTTCCCCAGTTTCTGGCATAGTTTTGCCTCTTTGTAGCTCTTTGAGTTAGAATGTTATTTAATCTCAATGAGTTTCAGTTTCTTCATTTATAAAATGGGAATAAAAAAATAAAATGGGAATAATAATAGCACCTATCTCATGGGGTTGTCATGAGAAAGTTTGTGAGGATTTGTACGTGTAAAGTATGAAGAACAGTGTCTGGACCGTGGTGAACATACGATCAACATTACCAGCTGTTACTAAGACTATTGTGGTATTACTCTCCCTAGGGGGACTTTTATGTCACATTATTTCCTAAAATATGAGCCATTTGCCATAAACAGCTACTTCTTTCTTTTTTGAAACATACTTTTTCAAACAGCTGCTAGCTATTTGTACTGTGGTGTACTGTGAACTGTGGATAGTATGTAGCCTTTTGCAGTATTATAAATTACTGGGACACAAAATTGGATTTTATAATTACAAGGTAAAGAATAAAATATAAGTACATTAGCTCTATAGATTTGAAGGTGAGTGTTGGTTTTTCAACTGCAATATGTTTCAGGGGATGTATGTTGTATCTTTGGTTCTATTTTCTCAGTCCATGAGAAAATAATTTTTGAAATGATATAATGATTTTCCTCTTCTAATTTTGGTATATTGCACTATAAATACACATATGTATATAAAGGATTTGTGTCCTACTAAGCATTTATTTTTATTTTTAATAGAAATGTGATTATCTTTGCTTTAATTGCAGAAGTTCTGTTTTGGGGTGTCTTCACTCAAGTAACTTTTTGCATATCTCTTTCAAATATGGTTAAGTTTTTTGCTTTGTTGTTATTGGGCCCAAATAGAAAAGCCTTTCTAGCATGACCAGAGATCTTAATATTCTGGGGGAGAGGAGAATAGGCAAATTTAGGGTAAGGAATTTCTGTTCCAATAGATACAGATCTGAGGACTCTTTGTAAGATTCTGTAAGTATTTAGACCCAAAAGGTCTAAAGGTGCTGCATCTTGAAACCAAAAGTACCGTGACATGGAATGCAATTATTTTTGTCGAGAAAATTTCAAGAAACAAAAAGAACATATAAATATGTGTATCAAGAAGTCAAGAGTGATAACTATAAGCTATACAAAGGAAAGCAATAAAGAAGTAATAAAACAATAAGATTTCATAGAGGAATTAAGAAAAGCAGTTTAATGCCTTAACATTAAATAAAATTAAACATCAAGGGAACATAAGCCTATTGATACACTAGAAGTGAGATTAAGGATGGCTTAAAAGTAAAGCCCTGAGGTTCTTTTTCTGACTTAAAAAAAAAAAAAACTTTAGTGAAAGAAAAGTAAATAAAATATTTTTAGATATAGTTTTTTAAAAAATCTCTAGAAAATTGAAACTTTTATTATTAGTTATAGATTATTGGAGATTTCAAACAGGTTGACAGTTCACAACTTGTAGGCCAGGTCTGATGAGAGCTGAGAATGGTTTTTCACATTTTAACCAACTAAGCCACCCAGGCGTCCCGGTTTTTCACATTTTAAATGGTGGGGAAAAGTCAAAGGAAGAATAATATTTCATGATGTGGAAAAAATACATGAACTTCAGATTCCAGTGGTCACAAATGAATTTTTCATGTTGCACAACCACGCTCATTCATTTACTATTATTTATGGCTGCTTTGTTCTGCAAGGGCAGAGTACTGAGTTGCGATAAGACACAATAGGGCCCACAAAGATTAAAATATTTATTATCTGGCCCATTTGAGAGGCGCTTTGCAGACCCCAGCTCTCACCAAACTGCATTCTTTTCTGCTGCTGAATACCCCCTGCACTTTCTTGCCCTCATGCCCTTGTTTGTGCCACACTATTCATTGTTCTCTGGACTATCTCTGTATGTCAAAATACTGCCCATTTTTTAAGACCCAACTCACATATCTGACTTCCATGTGATTATAACTCCTTTCACCTTTCGAGTACCAAAGAACTTGGTTTGTAGTTTGCTTTGAATACTTTAACATTCAGCTGTTCGTTGTGGATATTTGTGACACCATATCATTTTTTCATTTTAATTCCTTATAATACACGAGTGGAATCAGAAGGAGAGGTGGGTAATGGAATTAACATTTACCAAATGCTTACTTTCAGGTACTTTGGTAGGCTATTTACATGTGTTTTCCTTCCTCGTATTATACTTAATGGGCACGTAAATATTTTTTTAACAAATTAATGAAATATATCTGATTTAGCCTATCAGTCACTAACAATTCTTTTTTTTTTTTTGAAGTAGTTGACATACAATATTATATGTTTCAGGTATTCAGTATAGTGTCTCAAGAACTCTGTACATTACTCAGTGCTCAGTGTAATCCCCATCTGTCAGCATACAACATTATTACAGTATTATTGACTATGTTCCCTATGCTGCCTATGCTGTATTTTTCATCCCCTAACTTACTTATTTAAAACTGGAAGTTTGACCTCTGACTTCCCTTCACCTGTTTTGCGTATCCTCCCACCCCCTTCCACACTAGCAACCCTCCTGTATTTATGTTTCTGCTTTGTTTTTTTAGATTACATATATAAGTGAAATCATATGATATTTGTCTTTCTCTGTCTGACCTATTTCACTTAGCAGAATATGCTCTAGGTCCATCCATGTTGCTGCAAATGGCAAGCTCTCATTCTTTTTTATGGTTGAGTAATAATCCATAATATGTATGTATATATGTATCTATTATATATATATATATATATATATGTATATGTATATAATGGAATATTGGATGAACACTTAGGTTCCTTTTTTTTTCTTTCTGCATTTTTTATTTTTTATTTTTTTATAAACATATAATGTATTATTAGCCCCAGGGGTACAGTTCTGTGAATCGCCAGGTTTACACACTTCACGGCACTCACCATAGCCCATACCCTCCCCAATGTCCATAACCCCACCACCCTTTCCCTCCCCCCCTCCCCCAAGCAACCCTCAGTTTGTTTTGTGAGATTAAGAGTCTCTTATGGTTTTTCTCCCTCCCGATCCCATCTTGTTTCATGTATTCTTTTCCTACCCCTGCCCCCCCACGTTGCATCTCCACTTCCTCATATCAGGGAGATCATATGATAGTTGTCTTTCTCCGACTGACTTATTTCGCTAAGCATAATACCCTCTAGTCCCATCCACATCATCGCAAATGGCAAGATTTCATTTCTTCTGATAGCTGCATAGTATTCCATTGTGTATATATACCCCACCTTCTTTATCCATTCATCTGTTGATGGACATCTAGGTTCTTTCCATAGTTTGGCTATTGTGGACATTGCTCTATAAACATTCGGATGCATGTGCTCCTTTGGATCACTATGTTTGTATCTTTAGGGTAAATACCCAGTAGTACAATTGCTGGGTCATAGGGTAGCTCTATTTTCAACTTTTTGAGGAAACTCCATGCTGTTTTCCAGAGTGGTTGCACCAGCTTGCATTCCCACCAACAGTGCAGGAGGGTTCCCCTATCTCCGCATTTAGGTTCTTTCTTTATCTTGGCTATTGTAAATAATGCTGCAAATAAACACAGGGGTCCATATATCTTTTCAGACTGGTGTTTTCCTTTCTCTGGGTAAATGCCCAGTGGTGGAATTGCTGGATCATATGGTATTTCTATTTTTAATATTTTGAGGAGCCTCTATACTGTTTTCTGCAGTCATTGTATCAGAATGTTTATGTTCTGACCAAGAGTGCACAAGAGTTCCCTTTTCTCCACATCATCGTCAATACCTGTTATGTCTCATCTTTTTGATACTAGCCGTTCTGATGGGTGCAAGGTGGTATCTCATTGTGGTTTTGATTTGTATTTCCCTGAAAATTAGTGATTTTGAGGATCTTTTCATGTGTCCATTGGACATTTCTTTTGAAAATGTCTATTCAGGTCCTCTGCCCACTTTCAAATTGTATTATTGGGGGATTTTTTTGCTATTGAATTCTGTGACGTCTTTGTATATCTGGGGTATTAACCTCTTGTGGGATATATCATTTGCAAATATCTTCTCCCATTCAACAGGTTGCCTTTTTGTTTTGTTGGTTATTACTAACATCTTTTAAAAGTCTAGTCAGTGCCATTGTCATTAATTTATTAGCTGATCAAGATGTAAATGCTCCATAAATAATCAAATCTATTTTTAGCTCTGGAGTTTATTTTTGGTATTTCATTGTCAATATAAGTTTTCTTTTCTTTAGGAAATTTCCTTGCAAAAAACAGAACCATCCAATTTTCATTTTTTAACCATACTAACTTTTTCATGCAAATTTTTCCCCCTGAAATAAGAGAACTGCTTGTTGCTTTCGGACTCACACAAAGCAGCAAGTTAAGCAGAATAGTTCTAATTTTAATTGCTACCCAGAGCAGATCTAATATTAATTTTTATTACTATTATTTATTACTAATTTATAAAGTAAATTTTATACACAGGTGCATTTTGGGCTTTGTGCAGTTTTAAGTGAGTGCAGTGGGGGTATTGAGGGATTGGTTATTACGTTTTGTTATTAACCATTGGTTGAGGGACTAGCTTGTCAACATAATACTTAAATAGTGCCATGATTGTAATTGTTTAAAAGCAATTTTTGCCTGACCTATTTGTAATTGTAGTAGATTGTTAAATAAATAATTCAGTAAATTTTAACTAAGTTGATAGTCAAAAAAACTAGAAATAAATCCTAGTGCAGCAATTATAATGCTTAAGTTTTGATGATTTAGAAAGAAAAGGTAACCTAACTTAATTTTTAGTAATGGAATTATTAAATGAGTAAGCTAAAAGGAATTTTGCCCAGAAAAGGATGATTTTGGTTACTGCCTTTAGCACGATTCTAAATTTGTAATTGTGCTAATTTTATTGATGTGACTTCTCTTGTTTAGTGTTTTATGAATATTTTAATTCTCTACGTAATCTCAGATCTGTATAAATAAAAATATGTATATAAGATCTATGTATATATGAATAAAAAATTGGAGACACTATTTTTTTTTGCTTTTTATTTTTTAAACCAGTCTCCCCAAATTATGATTCTCTTTCTTTGTGGCTTCATACTTGTAGGCCATTTTTATAAACCATCATTCCTCATTCCACTCCCCACCAGGCATATCCGTTATTAGAAACCAGTTGTTTCCCTAACCTCTGTGTATGGAGGACATGCAGCATTGTTAGGAAAAAGATATATCCATAAAGATAATCTGGAGAGTAAAAGTCAAAATGTTTACCTTCATGATTAGTGTGGAAACACAGAAAGGATTGGTCATGGATGCTGGTGTTCTAATTAGGTATTTGGTCCTAAAGTTAGACCTACACATTTCTAAGGAGGGTTTACTAGCTTTTTTTTTTTCCTTTTCTTTTTTGCACTTTATTTCTTAAGATTCATTTATTTGAGACAGAGAGAGAGCACATGAGCATGAGCGCGGGGGTGGGGCGCAGGGAAGTAGGAGAGAGAGTTCTAAGCAGACTGAACGGAGCAGAGTTCATCTCAGGGCTCCATCGCGTGACACCAAGACCACAACCCCACCTGAAACCAAGAGTCTGACACTCAACCCACTGTGCCACCCAGGCGCCCTGTTTTGCACTCGTATCAAAGTAGAGCTTTTTATTTGCAATGAAGATTAAAATGTGTATAAATTAATTTTTCTCTGTAGAGCTTTTATTTCACTTGAAGTTAAACACTGCTTAATTCTGGTATGCAGAATTCAATTTTATTAATGATTAAATTATTTAAAAGTTAAAAATAAACAGGCATAAATGCACACAAAGAAATAGTCATTCTGCCTGTAGAATTCAGTTGTGTTCAATTTTATTAGTCTTCCTGGATATGTTTGTGTGAAAGAAAATGAAATATAACCATTTCAAAATGTCTTCGTTATGTCCCTTGTCTCTAGAATATTATAACCTTTATGTGTTCCAGTAGATTGAGTTTTTATGTTAAAATGGGGTCATGATTCTAGGTGTTGAAGTTATGTGAAATCTTGCTGAGATGTTGCTTCTCTCCTTTGGGACTTTGGAACTTTAAAGTGTCACTTTCCTGAGGTGAATGAATGGGGTTCACTCTAAAAACTCCTACTGTTATAGTTAGCACCATTCTAGTTTACAAATCCTTGAACTTTCTAAATTGGTATTTGTGTTTCTTCTCATGAGATGTGATGTTTACCACCTCTTTTCTCCATTACACATACGTCAAACCTAAAATAAAATCAAGCAAAGTTTCTATGACAGCCCCATGTACATATAAACATGTAGGTTCTTCAGGATTATACCATCATTTTTTGAATCTCTTCTCTATAACCCAGGATTTTAGTATAGGCCAGGAACCCAGAACTTTGCACATCAGGACTGTTGGGATCCCAGAAAACTACATGCTCTGTACATTATAGGCCCTCAATCAGCAATGATTACTCGTGGCATAAACAGGAGCTACAGAATAGCCACCTAGTTTGCCAAAGGAAGTTTGTCTTTGGCCTGAATAGTTACTATCACGAGAGGATCCTAGAGGACGCATTTGGTGGCTGGTAGACATATTTTCATAGGTAGGGGGAAATAATTATTTTTATGAAATATGCAATTCCTACATAATTAAGGATTAATTCCAAATTTGAAAAAGGTTCATTGTGATTATAAAAAAATGCTCTGACAGTAGGCTTTCATCTTTCAGAATTGTCAGTTTTTCATTGAATTAGAAAACTTAAGTTTTTCCATGTCTTTTAGAGAAGCATTGAGCATTCTTAAAAACAGGTTGTGTATAATTTTACAAGAATCAAAAAGTTTTTGTCCTTGAAAAATTAATATTTTCTTCAACTTAATTTTGTCATAAAATGGTGTCTTCAAATAGTAGAGACTTAGTGAATACTTGTTAAATAAATATGATAGCCTTATGTTAATAGCATTCATAAATGTCAACAAAATGTAGATGGGTATTTTTGTAGGAAATCCTGTCCTTATTTCACCTCAGGTTTTTATCATAACATTTTTTCCTCTTTGCAAATATCCTTTCATCAGTATTTTAATTATTGATGAGTTCTGCACTTGGAAAATTTATTCAAATAAATTATTCCAGTGTCAGGGGAAAAGCACTCTGGAAATGTAAGGTACAGCCCTTACTCCATGTTCATATCACTTTCCTTGAAGGGGCAGTGTGAGAATGAAAAGCTCCAAAGCAAAAACCTTTCTGCAGCTTGTGTGTGCGTGTGTGTGTGTGTGTTCAAGACTGAGGAGGAGAGAAAGATGGAGGGGGAAAGTGGGAGACAGAGAGAGAGAGAATGAATGTGTGCCTTCTATCAAATCGTCACATTTCCAGATAACTGAGAGTAGCACATTAAGTAAAAAGAAAAATAAGCATTGTAATTTTTAGTTTTTATAGTTTTATAGTTGTTCCTTTTAAAAATTGATTTTCTTTTTTTTTTAAGATTTTATTTATTTGACAGACAGAGATCACAAGTAGGTAGACAGGCAGACGGAAGCAGGCTCCCTGCTGAGGAGAGAGCAGAGGCTTTAACCCACTGAGCCACCCACGTGCCCCCAAAATTGATTTTCTTGAGGTGCCTGGGTGACTCAGTCATTAAGCGCCTGCCTTCGGCTCAGGTCATGAGCCCAGGGTCCTGGGACCAAGCCCCACATCAGGATCCCCACCCGGCGGAAGGCCTGCTTCTCCCTCTCCCACTCCCCCCTGCTTGTGTTCGTCTCTCGCTGTATCCTCGGTCAAATAAAGAAAAAAAATATCTTTTAAAAACTGATCTTCTTTTGCCTATCGTGAATAAAGCTCCTATGAACATAATCAAAGAAATTGATTTTCATCAAAACAAGCACTAATCAGGTTAACAAATGGTAACTTTTAGATCAAACTGATAATTTTTCCCTTTTAGTCGATGACTTAAACAATTAGCTTTTGGAAATGGGCATGTAATAAGTTAAATAAAAATATTTTATAGTCACTTTGAGGAAATTTTGTAACATTTAATAAGAAATATTATTTCTTTTGAGCAGAAAGTAGAGTATTGGGATTATTGCCTACTACTGTTTTACTCTAGACCCTTTAACTCATTTTTTCTTTTTAAAGGGAAAAAGGCATATTTAGATATTGCATGTTTGTCTTCTACTTTAATTTTTTGGTAATATAGTATAAAATAGAAAAGGATACTTCAAGTTATGGAATATAAGTAGATATTGAAATTTTATTTTGCTGCTTCTCAAGTTGGTTCTTCGACTTAAAAGGCCAACCATCTCGTTTATTGATTTCTTTGAATAGTGAGTTGCTTTTCCTGTCTCCCTCACCAAACCATGAAGATAATTTGAGAGATGTCTTTTCAGCTGAGATTTTGTATTTTGCCAGTTTTTCTATGACTTAGATGAGGTTTCAATTAAAAATAGACTATAAACTTATATGTGGGAGGCAGTTGAATGAGTTGCTATGACAGTTCATATTGTAAGGTTGAGCCAAGTACAAAGTAGCTTAATAAGACTTGAGAAACATAGAGCTATATCTGTCCTAATTATTACCCTTTTTAAATCTGGGATGGGTGTAGACGGACATGTCTTCTTCTCAGAGAACAAAAGGCTAATGGGGGCATCAGTGGAGCCTGTAGCCCTACTCAGTGCCACTGAGAACCCACCTTCCTGAGGAACACCCCTCTTTCCTACTTGTGAATATGGGTAAAAGATTTTGGGGAAACAAACTCAGGTCTCTATGGCCATTTCCTCAGTGCTCTACAGCTAGCTCTCAGCTGCTTAATAAATGCTACACACCATTTATCAGTTCTTGTACTTTTTGATTCTGAAAGGAAATTTAGATTTTTTAAATGGAATTTTCTAAATCAGATTCTGCCATTTTCTGCACTTCATATTTATCAGTAGAATTTTGGAATATTGCAAAGTGTATCTGTGTGTACCAGGAAATTTTAATATGCTACTATGAATGTGCCTTTGGACATTAAGCTTAGACATTAGGCAAGAAAGCAAACAGCATTTTCACTGACCTCTATTTTAAGAAAAGATTTCCATTTACAGAACACTAGCCCCTAAAAATGAGAAGAGAAGACTGAAAGAGAAGGGAGATAGAAGCTCTGTTTTTATGATAAAATAGCTAATTAATGAAAATTCAGATATTGGAGAAAATATACGTAACAAATTTGTTGTTCCATTTCTCGAAGGAGCTGTGGGTAGTTGAAATGGAAAGATTTCATTCTTCTGTTGATAAAGTGTTGGTTGTTCAGATTGAAAATATGCAAAATCAGAATTGGAGAGCCACAGATTTCACACAGGAAACAAAATCTCTGTGTATTTTTCCTAAATTCCAAGAAAAGCTCCTGATTCCTTGTGGGAAAGTAGGGCTCCCATTCAAACTAATCATGTGTATTTTGTGTATGCTATTGTGAACAAAGCATTGTGAACATTTTCCCACGCCACTAAATATTTTCCATGATACAATATTTAATGACTGTGTAATATTTAATTTTCAGGCTGTTATTATATATATTTAAACAGTTTTCTATTGTTGAGTATTTCCTGATTGAATTTTTACCATGAAGTACAAAGAATCTATTTTACTTTTAAAAGTATTATATGCTGGTTTTTTGTAATGAGATGCAGAGAAAATATTTTTGTTTTTTTCCTCTCATTTTAAGTACTATATGCTGGTGAAGAAATGGTTTTAAAAGCCTACATTAAGTAGCCCAGTTAGTAAACTTATCAAGACAAGGCTAGTAGGGCTGAATGTGACACTCATATTTGGTCTTCATTTATTTTTACAAGGTTACTTATAACTTTGGCTATTTGCTCTGCTATCAGAATTAGTTATACTGCTGAGAGCATGTTTGTTTCTTTGCTTATTCCCTTTTTCATACTCCAAGCTCTGTGAGGGAGGGTCTGGGCTCTCTTCTGTGCCTCACATGCAGCAAAGTACTTTTTTTTTTTTTTAATGATTCAAGAAAGGACATAAATAGGGAAGGAACAGAAGAAGTATGATTATTTCTTGTAGTTTTCTCATTCTCAAGACCTATCATAAAATTTAGTTAGAAGAGTTCCATTTTTTCCCCAAACCTTATGTATATTTTAATTAAAGCTCACTAAAACATTCCTGTGTTTTAAATATTTATGACTCTCATTGAAACACATTTTGAAACTGTATTTTTGTTTTTTCTGTTAAAGATTTTATTGAAAATAAAACTGTTTTATATAACTGTTATGACCTAGGAGGAATTTTTTTAATATTGTGATCTTTTCTGGAGATATTGGTACACTAGGTTATAGGTGATATACCATTACTCCATTAAGAAATGTTACTTTAAAGCCTCTACCTCTGGACTAAATCTTTTAAATACAAGCATATTAATTTATATTCACATTCAAATAGAATGACATTTACTCCTTAGTTCACTGAGTTTAGAGCAAGCCTCATTAACATAGCAGAGGGTGCCTTTGGTGTCATTCTAGTATACACAGGATAACTGTCCAGTTTCCATGAGTGTGCTTCTGCTTTGTATACAGCATGGGTGCACGCATGTTACCTAACTCAGCAGTGGTCAGAAAGGTGGTTAGAGATTCCAGAAGAACAGCCCAGCGACTGAGCACTCTTTTGAGATGTGTAGGGATAGTTCGGGGAGAGGTGAAGGAAACTCCTAATCTGACCACAGCAGGCTTCCACTGGGTAGAGTGTGCCTTCTCACTTTTGGCCTGATTAAACCCTTGGTAAAGGAGGAGGATCCTTAAGTCCAATGGACAAACTAGTTCCTTCCTTCTGTGAAAAGGAAACGTGAATAATCATGATGCCATTTCATCGATGTTCACTGAATGCTTACCAGATGCCAGAAGTTGTACCAAGCACTGCAATTACAACCGTGACCATAGACAGTCCCTGAGATAGCGTGAGTTGAAATGAGGAATACACAAATAGGAAAACAGGCAGTTGCGATACAGTATGGTAAGTGCTGAGCCAGGAGTGTGCAGTGTTCTGGGGAAGTTTATTAGGGTGGGGACCTGACTGAGTCTGGGCAGGAGAAGGAAGGGATGCCCAGCATTACCTTACTCTAACACCTATCCCTTCCTCCCCCTTTCCCATTGTACCTGTAACTGCCATAGTTTAGATTTTCCCACTTATTAAAATCTTATACAGTGTTTCTCGGACATTTTCGTCTTAGAACTCCCACCAGCCAGCGAAAGAAAGTTAGTTATTGGGTGGAGAGGAGGAGGGTAATGCTGCCTTAGACCACAACCCTAAGGATCTGCCAGCATGTGAGTTTCACGTATTATTTGATGCTGTTGGTGGTCAGCATGGGAAGTGTGATTCTGATGCATGTGTAAAGACCTTGTAAGGAGCACAAAAAGTTGTGATTGTTTCAACTCTACAAATCTTCCAATAAAACTGAATTTTAAGGAAGATTTTTCCATGAGGATTCAGTGGTTTCACATACCCTAAGCACACTGTTGTTCAACAAATATGCTCCCAATTAGTCACCTTCTTTTCTACTCAGTATGTGAAGGTGTGGTCTCAGCAGTCTCCTTGATGTTCAGATTCTGTTATGTAATTTCCTTGTTCTCCTTGGTTTAAAAGAAAACCCCAAACTACGTCACTTGCTTGCACAAACCCTCTACCATCTGCCTCTAGCCTTGCCTTCCACTCCTAGCTCTTCGAGCCCTCTTCAAGTGTGCAGCAGCACAGCAACCTCTGAACTCTTCTTTGGGAAAAACCATCCCTTTGCTGACAATGGTGCTGCTGCCGGGAATGCACATTTCTCCGCCTTCATACTGTTCCCAAGCTCCAGGTTAAATGCCACCTCCTTTTGAAGCTTCCCCCTGTTTTTCATCCTGAGTGCAATTTTGGTTACTTTATAAATCTCTTACAGTTTTTGTTAGCGTATTTGCCCCGTCCTCCCCTTATGATTCCTCACATACCTTTTCCTTTTCTGCCAGATTATAAGCTACTAAAGAGTGATTTTTTAAAATAACATTTTCCTGAGTCCAACATTGTCTACCATGAATCCTATATGGAATATGCCCCCACAGATGTCTACTGGGTTGAACTACAGTTTGACGGATAACCTTAGACATACCACTAATCTAAGGACTTGTGTATTCTATTCCCAGTGCTGCCATTTACTCTTTGAATTGCAGCCTGACATTTAATTTTTCCATGACTTTGGGTTTTTTTTAACCCACAAAGTGGGTGTAATGATATTTCACTTTGCGTTATAAAATTGTGTTATTTATCAAAGACTACTTTGAACTGCCGGGGAGGAAAATGGTCAGATTTCTAGAAAAAAAAATAATAGAATTTTTGCCTCTGCAATGTAAAAATTTGGGTACAATTTAAAGATAATTTTGTTTAAACATCAAATAATCTAAAACTATAGGACCAATAATAGCACATATGGATGTATGTATTTGTGTGTATAATCTTTTCATGTTTACAGGCTCATTTTGTAATGTGATACCAATACCAGACCATGGTAAATTTGTCTGCTCAATTTTTAGGAAGCTGAAATTGTTAGAAAATAATACTGCTTTTAGTATAGTGGGTTAGAGTCTGAGCTCTGGAGATGGAATGCTCAAATCATTTTTTAGCCTTCTGTGACCTAGGGCAAGTTACTTAACCTTTTAATGTATTGATTTCCTCATCTATAAGTCAGAATAATAATTATTCCTACTTAGAATATTATTTTCAAGATAAGTTAATGCTGACACAGTAAACACATGCCAGTTATTACAATGTTTTCATGGAGAAATCATATGTAATAGGATTTTGTTGAAGGTTAAACATAGTGATTAAGAGCTTAGTGTCGGATAAACCTGGATTTTAATTCTTGCTCTATCTATGCTGCATGTATAACTTTGTAGGTGTTTACCTATTGTTTCCAGGCCTCCATTAGGTTTTTTGAAAATTGAATGATGTAATACATGTAAAATAAACAAAATTCAGATACTTGCTTTGTTGCAATTTGAATATTACTCAGATTTCTGCGTTTATCAGCTCTGTCCTGCAACATATAATATTGTAGGAATATGTATAATAAGAGGAAACTGCTGTGAGTCTTTTTCCATAGAAGGCTCTCTTAAAGCCTTTTGGTCGCAGTGAGGTAGGGGAGTTAGAACCATTAGAAGTGTTTTACAGAAATTGAGGAAGAGTTGTTTGGTTGTTTTCTTAAATCATATCATTTGAATTAAGATAAAGCATTTAAAACATAACCAGTAACTTTCATTAAGTTCAGTTTTTAACATTGGTTTTTAACATAGTGACTTAAAATTAGACAGATTTGGATTCAAATCCCTCTCCTAGATCATGCTAGCAGTGATTTTTTTTTGTTAAAAGTGACAATTGTTTCTTCCTAGATTTATTGTGGTAAGTCTCTGTACAGGATCTGCAACACAGGAGGCAACCTGTCAGTGAATGTTAGCATTTATTATTGTTAAGGGGGTAGAGATGAGGAAAAGAGCAAGCATTTCTTTCTTTTTTTTTTTTTTCAAAAAAGATTTTATTTATTTATTATTTATTTATTCCTTTATTTGACAGAAAGAGAGAGATCACAAGTAGGTAGAGATGCAGGCAGAGAGAGAGGAAGGGAAGCAGGCTCCCTGCAGAGCAGAGAACCTGATGTGGGGCGCCATCCCAGAACCTTGGAGTCATGACCTGAGCTGAAGGCAGAGGCTTTAACTCACTGAGCCACCCAGGGACCCCTAGAGGAAGCATTTCTTAAACCGTAGAGCTTGACATACTTTAAAAAAAATGCAAATTGAGAGTCAACCTGAGCTGTTAGCAATGGGGAATGTCTCTTCCAAAATTTGGATACACAGTTGCAGTCTTGGTATTTAAACTGAACTCGCCTGCATTGGTTTATTACCTACTCGTTATATTTGAAAAAGATCATATTTGTTTTATCTTTCAGCAAGGTTAAATTTAGTTTCACATTGAGACAGTATTTACCCCATCAAAGGTGATCTTAAAATGCAGTTTAGGTTCTGTGAAGTTCTCTGTGGCATTCTGTCACCAACTATAATTTGACATTAGATGAAATGTTTTAATTTCTCACATTTTTGTTCCAGTTCCTTTCGTGAACTTAAATTGTACAAGTATGTCATAAAACGGCAACTGGTTAGGAGGTTTAGTTCCTGTTAAATTCATCAGTGCTGCCTGGCCCCTTGAGATGAGTGCCACTCTGTGTGCCTAGGAGGTTAGTTGAGAAGAAACTTCATGGGTCATTTCCCAGATTGATGTCACCCATGTTCCCAGGGGAGCCTGTATGGATATTTCCCAGGGCAAAGGTAATTAGTGGAAAGGATGATCTACAGAGTGAAGCCAAATAACCTAAGATTTCTAAACTCTGCTGTATGTATAATGTTAATTAAATGGTTTGCCGTCTGAACTTGCCTGTGAAATGATAAGTTTCTCTTGTTAAAGTGCTATATAATCCTTAAAAGTCCTGTTTGCCGGGATTTTTAAGACTGACTAGAAATAATAAACTCTGAACTTTTTATTTGTGGATATACCATATTAGAGAGAAGTATAATAATAATCACCTGATTTTGTCATGCCAGATTACAAATAGAACTATTCTCTAAGGTTTTCAGAAAAGTAAAACCTCTGCTTTTCACTCTTTCTGAGATGTGCTGTGCTCATCCCTACATAAACTTGCAGAGGGCTTCTGTATGGCACCCATCTTCTGGAAGCTCAGTACTTATCTAGAGTCCCCTCATTTTGCATGATTAATTCATCTTGGTAAGAAAATTTAACTACTACTCAAACCTTAGATTCTGACTTTCTATCACTTTTCTGATTTTTAAGTGTAATACTCAGTAACTACCTGCTGTTAATTTAGCTGCATATGTTGAAGTGACACTAAAAGTATACCTGAATCTCCAGTTGGTATTTTACAAGCTTAGTTAGAAGTGCCAAAAAGGTTTAAAAAAAATAATTTAAAACTACAACATTGACCTAGATTGAAAAAAGAAAATCTCACAAGTATAAAAATTTACACCATGAATATTTAAAAATTCAATGACTGATTCCTCAAATAGTATGGGCAGATGTTATACAGCATATGTTAAGTCATTTTGTCAATATACCTGAACCACTGTCCTTGAGTCCCCTGTGAACTGTGAAGTGAAACGAGGAAAACTAGATTGCCCTAAAACCCATCTGCTGGGTTATCACCTACACTACAGTGCTGGTGAAGCCAAAGGCTACTCTGTACGCAGTTTTTGCTAACATCTCTTGTCATCCTGCACCTGACTCCTCTTAAACATAGAGTTTCCCTCCCATATGTCAGCAATCTCAAAAGAAGATAGAAGAGGCAGCCTTATTACCACAAGGTGGTACATTATTTTGGCTATTGTCATCATAGTGAAAATTATGGAAAATAAAATTCAAAATTTTCTTGGCTTTTGGAGGACAGAAAAAGTGGTTGCATTAGATACTTGAAAGACAGAGTAAGATTGCACTAAAAGAGGAGAGTGGATTTTAAATATTGCAGCGCAGTCCTACATAGGTATTGAAACCTATAATGCTGGTAAAGAGAAAAGCCACTTTGAGTTCATACAAACCACTCTAGGCTAGAGTTTAGAATTACGTAGAGATGAACGGAAAGCCTTAGGCTTTTAGTAATAGCTCTTGAGATCTCAAGAAATGGAAAAAGCTAGAGAAGTAAAACTGTTGAAAAGCCAAGCCAACTTGTTCCTGAATCCCTAAAACTAATTCCAGAAGCTTAGGCTTTTTCCTATAAATAGAGTAGAGGAGTTAGCTTAGCTATTAAATGGGAGTTGAGCACTATACCAGTCTGAAACCCTTGAAGACTAAAATTAGTCAAAGAACAAAGTTTTAGTTTATAACACCTTCTTCTCTCCTCCCTACCCTTAGTTTCAGGAGATGCCTTTATAATAACTGAGGGAGCTCATTTTTAATATTTTTACTAGGTTCCTATTATACTTAATCTCCCTTCTGTGGTGATTACTGAGCCCCCCCACCTACCCCCACCTGTCTAACATTAATTAACTCACCTCTTTCTCCTGTTTCTCAGCTGTCCATGGTTCTTACTGTCTGAAGACCGAAATCTTTATCAAAACATACACATTCCCTCACAGGGTAGCCAGGCCTCCTGTATTTCATGATTCTGTGTTGTGTCCTATATTGCCTGTATTCGGATGCACTAAATATCATGTATTAAACATTTCTCAACAAAATATACAGTTTTGGCCATTAGACCTATTTTTCCACCAAGGTAATTGGCACTTAACCCATTTGAATGAAAACACAAGCTGAAAATCAGACCTCTCTAGAAATAAAGATCTGTGTAGTCCTTTATGGTCTCTTCTGCAGGTTATTCAGAAGGGAACTGAGAAATCAGAGTATTTAATTTTTATGTTCAAGAAAGAAAAAGACTGTTCTTTGCCTGAAGTCCCAAGTTATGAATAAATAACCATCATTAATTAGAAATAGCTCTGGATCAGTACACATGCTGTGAAAATCAGCCAATCAATTACAGCCTCACTCCAGTGGCTACACTTCTGAAAGTTAGCAAATCAATGACAGCCTTAGGCTTCTGAAATTCAGCCAATCAGTGACTGCTGCTGTGTGTTTAGTATACCTGCTCAACACTCATTAATGTATATTCAGTGGACAAAAGAACAAAGTAAGTTGGATGTAGCCACTAAAGAAATTATGTTAAATGTAAATGGACCCGGAACTCCTTTGTCAGCAGCTGGTGGAACTACTAGACAGAAAGTCAGCAGGAATATAAAAGATCTGAGCAATATAATCAGCCAGTAGAATCTAACAGGCACATGCGTATAGAACATGTAACAGAACAATACCAGGATACAAGTGGACCATTCACCAAGATAGACCGTATCCTGGGCCATAAGACAAACCTCAACAGATTTAAAAAGAACTGAAATCATACAGAGCATATTATCTGACAATAATGGATTCTATAACAAAAGTACAAACAACAGGGAGAAAAATGATCTATGGGTCAAAGAGGAAGTCTCAAAGGAAATGTAAAAAATATCGAATGATAAAAATAAAACATATCAAAATATTTCAGAGGTACCTAAACCATTCCTGACAGGATAATTTGTACCACTAAATGCTTTACAATTAGAAATGAGTAAAGGTCTCAAATTGGTAATGTAACTTACTCCCTCAAGAAGCTTAAGTTCCTGGGGTGCCTGGGTTGTTCAGTTAGTTGAGCATCTGACTCTCGATTTCTGTTCAGGTCATGATCTCATTGGTTGTGGGATTGAGCACCACATTGGGCTCCATGCTAAGTGTGGAGTCTGGTTGTGATTCTCTTTCTCCACTCCCTTTTCCCTTCTCATCCTCAAATAATTAAGTAAATCTTAAAGGGGCACCTGGGTGGCTCAGTGGGTTAAGACTCTGCCTTTGGCTTGGGTCATGATCTCAAGGTCCTGGGATCGAGCCCCGTATCAGGCTCTCTGCTCAGCAAGGAGCTTGCTTCTCCCTCTCTCTCTGCATGCCTCTCTCCCTGCTTATGATCTCTGTTTGTCAAATAAATAAGTAAAATCTTTAAAAATAAATAAATTAATTAATTAAATAAATTTAAAAAGAAACCTAAGTTCCTACCCAAGAAATAAAAAGGAGATAAAGCCAAAGGAAGTAGAAAGATGGAAACAATAATTATAAAAACAGAAATCAGGGCATTAAAAATAAGAAAACAATAGAAGAGTGTGAGGCCAGCAATCGGCAGATTCCAGTGCTTTCTCCCCTGACATGAACAGCAAAAAACAATGAATGAATAAACAACAACAGCTAACAGCATACTTGGTGGTGAAAAGCTGCCAACTTCTTCTGTAAGATCAGGAACAAGAAACAAGGTTGTTCCCACTTTCTTCAACATAATACTGGAGGCCTAGTCATGGCAATCAGACAACAAAAAGAAAAAGGCATCTAATTTGGTAAGGAAGAAGTAAAACTTTCACTATTTGCAGATGACATGATACTATATAGAGAAAATCTTAGAGACTCCACCCACGAAAAAAAGAACTAATAAATGAATTCAGTAAAGTTAAAGAATACAAAATCTATTGTTTCTATACACTTATAATGAAGGAGTAGAAAGAGAAATTTGGAGAACAATCCCACTTATAATGGCATCAAAAAGAATAAAAATAGGGGCACCTGGGTGGCTCAGTGGCTTAAAGCCTCTGCTTTCAGCTCGGGTCATGATCCCAGGGTCCTGGGATCGAGCCCTGCATGGGCTCTCTGCTCAGCAGGGAGCCTGCTTCCCCCCTTCTATCTGCCTGCCTCTGTCTACTTGTGATCTCTGCCTGTCAAATAAATAAATAAAATCTTAAAAAAAAAAGAATAAAAATACCTAGGAATAAATTTAACCAACAAAGTGAAAGAACTGTACTTTGAAAATTATAAGACATTGATAAAAAGAAATTGAAGGTAGCACAAACAAATGGAAGGACATATGATGCTCATGCATTGGAAGAATTAATGCTGTTAAAATGTTCATACTACCCAGAACAATCTACAGATTCAATGCAGTCCCTCTCAAAATTCCAATAATGTTTTTCACAGCACTAGAACAAACATCCTAAAATTTGTAAGGAACCACAAAAGACCTCTAATAGCCAAAACAGTCTTGAGAGAGAAGAATGAAGCTGGAGGTATCACAACCCCAAATTTCAAGATATACTACAAAGTTGTGGTAATTAAAACTGTATGGTACTCACACAAAAGTGGACATATAGATTGATAGAACACAGCAAAGAGTTCAAAAACAAACCCATGCTTCTATGATCAGCTAATCTATGAGAAAGGAAGCAAAATTATACAGTGGGGAGAAGATAGTCTCCAATAAATAATGTTGGGAAAATTGGATAGCTACATCCAAAAGAATGAAACTAGAGTACTTTCTTAAACCATACCAAAAATAAACTCAAAATGGATGAAAAACAAGTGTGAGACCTGAAACCATAGAACTGCTAAAAGAAAACATAGGTGCTAATCTCTTGGACATTGGCCTTAACAACATTTCTCTGGATATGTCTCCCCAGACAAGAGAAATAAAAACAAAAAACTGGGACTGTATCAAACTAAAAAACATTTTACACAGTGAAGGAGACCATCAACAAAACAAAAAAGCAATCTATTGTCTGAAAGAAGATAATTACAAATGAAATATCTGATAAGGGGCTAATATCCAAAATATATAAAGAACTTATACAAGACACACACACACACAAATAATAATAATAATAAGCCAACTAAAAATATGGGCAGTGGATCACAATAGACATTTTTTTTAAAGAAAACATAACAGATGGCCAACAGACACATGAAAAGATGTTCACTGTCATTAATCATCAGAGAAATGCAAATCAAAACCATAATGAAATATAACCTTATACCTGTCATAATGGCTGTTATTAAAAAACAAAACGGGAAATAACAAGTGTTGGTGAAGATGTGGAGAAAGGGAACACTTGTGCACTGTTGGTGGGAGTGGTAATTGGTGCAGTTGCTATGGAAAATCATATGGAGGTTTCTCAAAAAACTAAAACTAAAAATATCATACAGTCCAGTAATTCCACTGCTGGGTATTTATCCAAAAAAAAAAAAAATGAAAGCACTAATTCAAAAATATACATACACCCCTGACAGAGCTATCCAGAATCCATACTGCTGAACTCCTTTACATCTCCACTTCTTGCCAGAGTGCTGAATGGCCCCACCAACTTTGGAGCAGAGTCAACACTCACCTTGTACAGCTACATGCATGTCCTGGACCCTGGCTCCACAATGACTCAGCATATGCTCATGCCTTGGGCATCAATGCCACCATGCAGTAAGTGCACCTGCACTCTGGTCCCAGGTACCATGGTCATTCTGTTCCCCCAAGCCCTGGACCTTGGCTCCATACAAGTCCACACCTTGAATTCTGGTGCTACTACCACAGCAAGTGCATCCTTACCTTTGTTCCAGGACCTGCAGTGGTTCTACTTGTCCCTGAGCTTCATGGTTGCTCTCTGTGCACCTCTACTGCACTGCCACAAGTGCCCCAGCTCCTACTGCTTCCATATGTATACCTGCATACCAAATTCAAGGCCAAGGAATATCTTTTGGCCATTGTCCACCCCCCCCAAAGGAGAATAAAAAGACTCCAGAAGCCTTTACTACTGAGGTTACCCACAGTATTGATTGCTGAGGACTCCTACAGTCTTTCCTGATGGTGACCTCATTTGACAGAGCTTCATGGAGACTACATAGTTGCACTTCCCCCAGAACCCAGATCTATTGCTATATCCTCATGGAGCCAGCACCACCATACCCCCACCCAGCCAGTTTCCTCATACTCATCTGTGGATGAAGGTCTTTCCCCACTGAAGCCAATCTGTAAAGTCTGGAGATGTCTGCCCCTCAAATGTGCAGACGTCAGTGCAGGGCTACAGGAAACATGAAAAATCCAAGAAAAATGACACCACCAAGGGAACACAGTAATTTTCTAGTAACTAATGCCAACAAAATGGAGATCTATGAGTTCCCTGACTGTGAATTCAAAATAATTGTTTTAAGGAAGCTCAGTGAGCTACCAGAGAACATGAATAGACAACTCAGTGAAATCAGGAAAACAATACATGGCCAAAATGAGAGATGCAACAAAGAAAAATGGTAAAATGAACCAAACATAAATTTTGGAACTGAAGAATATAGTGAATGAAATAGTAAAATGTAATAAAGAGCTTCAATAGTAGACTCCCAAAATTAAAATCAGGTCATTTAAATTCACCTAGGCAAAGAGAAAAAGAAAAAAAATGAAAAAGAGTGGGAAAAGCTTATGGGATTTATGAGAGACCATCAAAAAGTACTAATATATGTATATATTATGGGAGTCCCAGAAGGGAAGGAGATTATAAAAGCAGCAGAAATGAGTCCTGCAAGGAATAATGCCTAAAAACTTAGCAAATCTGGAGAGAGAAATGGAAGTCCAGATTCATGAAACTCAGAAGTCCCCAATATTATCATCTGAGACTTCACTGAGATACATTATAATCAAATTGTCAAAAGTCAAGGAGAAAGGAGAATTTGAAGGCTGCAAGAGAAAAGCAACTCATTACATACAAGGGAATTTCCATAAAACTATCAGTGGATTTCTCAGCATGAAACTTGCAGGCCATGAGAGAGTGGGATGATATATTCAGGGTATTCAAAGGGAAAAAATGGCCAACCAAGAATATTATGCCTGGCAAAATTATTCTTTAACAAATAACACAGAGGACATGGGGAGATGGAGAGGAGAAGGGAGTTGAGGGAAATTGGGGGGGAGATGAACCATGAGAGACTGTGGACTCTGAAAAATAACCTGAGGGTTTTGAAGGGGCGGGGGGTGGGTATTATGGAGGGCACGCATTACATGGAGCACTGGGTGTGGTGTAAAACTATGAATTCTGTTACACTGAAAAGAAATTTAAAAAAAATTAAGGGGACATAAAGCCTTTCCTTGACAAACAAAAACTGATAGGGTTTGTCACTACTAGAGCTGTCCTACAAGAGATGCCTGATACTTAACTCTTAATGAAATACGTGTAGGAGAATCTTACCACAACACAGTAAAGTCCATATATGAGAAGCCTACATCTAAGATCTGGTATAAAGGATGCCCACTCTTCCCACTTCTTTTCAACATAGTACTAGAAGTCCCAGACTGAGCCATTAGATCAGAAAAGGAAATAAAAGCCATCCAAGCTGGAAAGGAAGAAGTAGAATTATTTATCTTTACAGATGACATGATCTTATATGGAGAGAACACTAATACTCAACCAAAAAACTGTTAGAACTGATAAATTCAGTTTATCAATCATGTTTCTGTACACAATCTGAAAAGGAAATTAAGTAATCCCATTCACAGTAGTAACAAAAAAGAAAAAAATATATAGGAATGAACTTAACCAGAGAGATGAAAGACTTGTACACTGAAAATTATTATATGTTGATGAAGGAAATTAAAGCAGAAACATACATGGGAAGACATCCTAATTCATAGATTGGAAGAATTAATATTGTTAAAATGTACATATTACCTAAAACTACAGATTCATTGTAAATGTTGTCATAATTCAAGGAATGTCATAGTGACATTCCTTGTAGTAATAGGGAAAAAACTCTAAAAATCATACAAATTCATAAAAGACCCTGAATAGTCAAAGCAATCTCGAAAAAGAACAAAGCTGGAGGTATCACACTTCCTCATTTCAAAATGTATTACAAATACACAGTAATCAAAACAGTATAGTACTAGCATAAAATCAAGCATATAGGCTAATGGAACATCCAGAAATAAATCTACACACCCATGGTCGACCAGTTTTTGGCAGTGGTGCCAAAACAGAACGGGAAAAGGATAGTCTCTTCAGTAAATGGGGTTGGGAAAACTGGATATTCACATACAGAAGAATGAAATTGGATCCTCATGTTACACTCTACACAAAAACCAACTCAACTCAAAATATATTAAAGATTTTTAAACGTAAGACTTGAAACCATATATCTCCTAGAAGAAAACATAGGGAGGAAAAAAGCTCTTTACCATTGGTTTAGGCAATGATTTTTTGGGTATGACATCAAAAGCACAGGCACAAAAGCAAAATAGACAAATGAGATTGCATCAAACTAATAAGCTTCTATCTAGCAAAGGAAACAGTCAATGAAATAAAAAGGCGGGGCGCCTGGGTGGCTCAGTTGGTTAAGCAACTGCCTTCAGCTCAGGTCACGATCCTGGAGTCCCGGGATCGAGTCCCGCATCGGGCTCCCAGCTTCACGGGGAGTCTACTTCTCCCTCTGACCTTCTCACCTCTCTCACTGTCTCTCTCTCAAATAAATAAATAAAATCTTTAAAAAAAAAAAGAAATAAAAAGGCAATCAGTAGAATGGGAGAAAATATTTGCAAACCATATATTTTGTAAAGGGTTAATATCTGAAGTACATAAGGAACTCATACAATTGATAGCAAACAGTCAAACAAAAAACAGATAACCTGATCAAAAATGAGCAAAGGACCTTAATAGACATTTTTTTTTCCAAAGAAGACATCAAATGGCCAACAGGTTTGTGAAAGATGTGCAACTTCACTTATCATCAGGGAAATGCAAATCAAAATCACAGTAAGATATCACTTTATACCTGTTAGAATGGCTGTTATCAGAAAGACAAAAGATAGCAAGTGATGATAACATTGTGGCAAAGGGAACCTTGTATACTCTTGGTGGTAATGTAAATTGTTATAGTTATTATGGAAAACAGTATGGAGGTTCCTCAGTAAAAGTAAAACTACTGGGACACCTGGGTGGCTCAATCAGTTAAGTGGCTGCCTTTGGCTTAGGTCATGGTCCCAGGGTCCTGGGATTGAGCCCCGCCATGGGGCTTCTTGCTCAGCAGGGAGCTTGCTTCTTCCTCTGCCTGTTGCTCCCCTGCTTGTGCTCCCCCTCTCGCTCTCTGACAAATAAATAAATAAAAATTAAAAAAAAAGAACTACCATATAATCCAGCAGTCTCTTTTTTGGGTATATAACCAAAGGAAATGAAATGAGCATCATGAGAGATTGCTGCACGACTGTGTTTATTTCATCATTATTTACAATAGTGAAGATAAGGAAACAACCCAAGTGTCCATCAACAGATGAATGGATCAGAAAAATGTGATTTTATGTATATGGAATATAATTCAGCCTTTAAAAATAACAAAATCGGACGCCTGGTGGCTCAGTTGGTTGGACGACTGCCTTCGGCTCAGGTCATGATCCCGGAGACCCGGGATCGAGTCCCGCATCGGGCTCCCAGCTCCACGGGGAGTCTGCTTCTCCCTCTGACCTTCTCCTCGCTCATGCTCTCTCACTGCCTCTCTCTCAAATAAATAAATAAAATCTTTAAAAATAACAAAATCCTGCCATTTGTAACAACATAGATGAACCTGGAGAATATCATGCTAAGTGAAATAAGCCAGATGCAGAAAGATGAACATGGCATTAGATTTGGAATCTAGAATGGACTACAACATAGAACCAGAGGGTAGAATGGTAGTTACCAGGAGCTGAGGTTGGGATACTGTTGGTTGAGAGGACAAAGTTTCAGTTTTGCAAGATGAATAAATGCTATCAATCTAATATACTGCAAAGTGACTATAATTAACAATATTGTACTGCTATTGTACTTGCTAGGGTAGAGGGTAGATATTAAGTGTTCTCATCACAAAAAAAGCAAATATGCTGTTTGAAGAGATGGATGTTTTAACTTGCTTGAATGTGGTGATTATCTCACAATGTATATGTGGATCAAATATCAAATTGTATACCTTAAATATATATAATTCTTAATTAGATATATATGATTAGATAATATATGCCAGTATATATGCCAAAATATATGCCAATATATCTTAATTAGATATATATGCCAGATATAGTTCAGCAATAAAAATAGAAATAATGAAAGGAAAAATTAAACCTCTGATAAGACTGAAAAAAAGTTAAGATGCAAATCATCAATATCAGGAATGAAATAGGGGATATCAGTACAGAGTCTGCAGACATTAAAAAGATAACAAGGGAATACTATAAACAACTTTATGCTCATTTATGGATAATTTAGAAGAAATAAATCAATTTCTTGAAAAATACAATCTACCAGAATTCAACCAAGATGAAATAATCTGAATAGCCCATTAAGCACTGAAGAAATTGAAGCTGTAATTTAAAAACTCTTGAAAAAGAAATCTCTAGTTCTGGTATTTCACTGGAGAATTCTACCAAACATGTAAAGAGGAATTAACACCATTTTTTGTACACAGTCTCTACCAGAAGATAGGCTGGATTGCTTCCTGACTGATTTAATGAAGCTAGTATTACCCTGGTGGCAAAAACAAAGACAGTACAGAAAAAGAAGACTGTAGACCCTTATTTCTCACTTACTTAGATGCAGAAATCCTCAATAAGAATCACAGACCCACAAGTAATTACAATTAGCATTACTTCTCTTAGAGATTAATAATCAAAGTCTGTCACTTTATGGAAAATATTAATTTAGTGCTCTTTTAGTTACTTCTAGTATATCCTCAAAAATGAATGAATTTGTAGTCAAATTCAGCAGGTTTTGTAATTTCATTTTGTTCCCTTCATTTGGATCACCATACTTCATCCTATGATACATACATCCTATGTTCAGCAATAAATGATGATACATACATCCTATGATACATACATAAAAAAGTAATTAGCTTATATTTTTCAAATATAAGCTAATTACTTTTGGCAAATTAGACCAAATCTTTGGTATTATTATTTTTAAATATTGAACCATCATACATTTTCTTTTTCTGAAAAAGCCTATGTACCCTTTTCCTTAACTTTATGGGTTTGTTGGGTTTTTTTTTCAGGGTATTGAACCTGCTTAATTTAAAGTTCTCTTTTTTTTTTTAAAGATTGATTGATTGGTTGATTTATGAAAGAGAAAAAGAGAGTGTGAGTGTGTGGGGGGTGGGTAGAGAGAGACAGAATCCCAAGAAGTCTCCCCACTGAGTATGGAACCAGATACAGGCTGATCCCATGACCCCAAGATCCTGACCTGACCCGAAACCAAGATTCAGATGCCTAACTGACTGAGCCATCCAGGTGCCCCAGGTTCTCCTCCCATTTTAAAGGAGGTATCTAAAAGTGTTCCTTGTATTGTATTCATGACTAGATTAAATTTTCCTGTTTCTGACCTGGTGACTATAAGATGGAATCTATTAAAGTGATGGTAACCAGCTGTATCCCTTTGGCATTTGCAAGTGAGCTCCTTGAAGTTTTGTGATGGCAGATTTTCAAAAAGCAGTACTTTAACTTCCAAAGTAAAATATGGTATAATATGTATCATAGGATGAAGTGTGTGATTTGACTTACACACTGTAATTCCCTTCTTTAAAAAGACATCTTGTTTGAAATAATTTCGTTCAGTTTTAGGCAAAGTACATTACTGGAAGTTAAAAATGATCATTTTTTCCTCTAAAGTGAGGATTCTCTGAAAATATGTTCATGGTGGTGGGAGTGTGGGGTGGGGGGTCACATATTCACATATCTTACCACATCTTTTTTAAAGGAAGAAAATAAAAGTCCTCTTTAAATTTAGTTGGTGACAACTCTTTGCCTTTTGGTGCTTCATAAGGCTTGAGATAATAATAAATAGTGGTAATAACAGAACCTTTTCCACGTTCTTGTATTTTTGCTTACATTTGGAGTTTCTAAGGCCATCATGCAGGGAATTGTTTATTGCTTCTTAATTAGGTTTCCAGCAGTTAGAATAAGCAAGAGGGTGCTTGGCTTATGGCATTGCAGTATGTCCTGATAGGCTTCCCTTGGTCATGGTTAAAGAAAGTAGAGAAAATAGCAATCATTCTTTCATAATTATACTTTTTCTATAAAGGAAAGCTGTTTATAGTTAAGCATTACAAAGTAATAATATACACATTAAATGAATGAAATACATATTTAGATATCTAAATATTTACATGTTTTAAAAGGATGACAAGTATGCCATGGTACAAATTATCTTTCATACTCAATTTTAACTCTTTCTCATCACTGCTTAGCCTACCCTAGAGTAATGCCAACATTTTTTAAGCCTTAAAACACTCTGTGTTTATACTATATTCAGGATATCCTTAAGTGTCTTTATGGCAAAAGCCCTTGCAGTAATTTCCCTTACTCATTTAAATACCAAGTATTTATTGAACTCCTATAATATATGTAAAATATGGTAAGCATACAACATTTTAAGGGATTCATACAACAAACATTTGTTGAGCATCTATTATGTCCCAAAAAGGAAAATATAAGATAGATTCCTTTTCCTTAATGTGTGGTGGGATTAGGTAGATGTAGTATCCATGTAGGAAAACAACAATTAATCCATGCCAGTAAATTATCAGTGGACTCTCGGGGTGGGGAAAATTATAAGGAGGGGGAGTTTTTTACATTTGGTCTGCGGTACATAAATAGCATCAAAGGTGATGGACTGTGTGGGTGAACATGATTTTGATAAGCTTAGAGGCTGTATCGCAGTAGAGGAGCAAGAGGAAAATTACAGGAATGGCTAAGAATATGATAGATACTGAGGGCGTGTTTCCTCAGATGGGGACAAAACATCATAGCCTTTCCAGAAAGCACCAAGGTGGCTGACAGGTGGCTCCATGGTACACCTTTTGTATGAAAAAGGAGGTCACAACGCAGCTAACTGTTGAAGATTTAAAGGATGTTTAGACGTGTCAGGGCCTCAGAGAGTGGCAGAAATGAACTGTCCTTGCCTTTATATGACTTATAATTTCTTTGTTCCATTTTTGGTGGAAACTCTGAGGGGAGAGGAAAATGTTTTCCGTATCCCTTTTCCCTTTAGAAGATGATGAGGAAGTAATTGCAAAAGACTGCTATAGCACTCTTCGAATTGGGGAGAGTTACAGTGTAGGGGCCAAGCTAGAGTGCTTCCTTGTTCTAAAAAAGAGGGCTGAAGTAGTAGCACTAGACCTGCCTGCTGTCTGGTCCTAAGTTGTTGTGGTGGTCTGTTTGTTTTCCTGGTCTCATCATCATTCTCTCTGTCTCTCTGTCTCTCTCTCTTTTTTTAAACTTTATTCATTTATTTTAGACAGAGAGCATGTGTGTGTGAGTGCTCATGCACAAACGGTGGGTGGGGGCAGGAGCAAAGAGAGAGGGAGAGAATCCCAAGTGAACTCCATGCTGAGCTCTGAGCTGGTTTCAGGGCTCGATATCATCACCCTGAGATCATGACCTGAGCTGAAACCAAGAGTTGCACGCTTAACTGACTGAGCCACCCAGGCACCCCTCCATGGTCTCATCATCTTAAATCAATCACAAAGCAGCCTCCCCATGGCAGAGCAATCCTCCTTTTCCAATATGTATCCTGAAGGATAGGATACCCTAGCCCCTAGGAATGGTGCCATATTTCTGGAGGGATTTAGAGAGTTGTCTCAGCCTAGGGAACTCCTTATGGTCTTATATAGCTTAACTGCCAGGGTAAGTTAAAATTTCCATGGAATCAAATATAAATATATATATTTTATTAATTATTATAATTAATATAATATATAATTATAATTAATTAATATAATATATATTTATATATATCAATAAATTTGCCTCTTTACCTCATTTAACTTTGTCTCACTTTCAAGGTTTGCTAAGTTTCCCTAGAGTTATAAAGATTCTGCCTATGACATTTTCATTCTTTGATCTCCACAATTGATTTAGCTGATCTTTCTGAACAAAGGAGGAGTAATTATTGTTAAAAGGTAGAAGTGTCTGAACCCTACTGCAAATAAGTTCTCAAGTTATATTTGGAGATGCTACTCTTAAGTTTTGTTTTCTTTTTTAACCATCCTGTCTCTTAAACCAGTGTGCAGCTGCTTGCCCTTAATTTCCTAAGTGCCACCTTATATTTGTCATTCCTGGTATCAAAAAGTTACTGGCACCATGGTGTTGAGAGGTGAACTCCTGTAGGTATTGTGTGAGGCTATAATGAAGCTGGGTGAGAAGCAAAGGGAAGGTGAATTTATGGACTAATAACTCAGGCAAGTGTTTTCTCTCAGTTTTATTTCTCAGTCATTATTAATCCCAAACTCTAGACAAATGTAGGTGTTTTTTCCCCTTCGAGAACATGATAGAATGAGTCTGAAGACAGCAACCTGGCTCTCTGTTGACAGAGAAAGGACTAAACTCATCCATAAATGAATCATGTCATCCCTCTCAAGCTATGCTTCTGTTACTTAATTACTTCAGTATTTACTGAAATCAAGTGTTTTATTATGTTTTGTACTCTAAAAGCTTTACTGTTATTATTTGTGATTTTTTATTTGTTTTTTAAATTATTTAAATGTGTTTTTGAAAGAAGATTTTACTTTCTATTGTTCATTATCATGAACACATGAGTCGTAGACCTTTAATCTATTTCAAAGTAATAAAAAATTCAACTTAAATGTTTCAGTTAGACCTTAAAAAAGAACACCGATACTGACCCAAAATACACACACACACACAGAAAATATACTTCATAAAAAAAAAGATTGTCAGAAATTACAAATTCACATTATTTAATACTGAGTGTAAGAGAGACTTAAAATCACTCCATTGTCAAGGGGCTTAGTCCACACCTTTGATGATTCAAGATAGAGTATCTCTAAATAAACAGCTTCTGTGCTGGAGACCAAAGTGTCTTGGACTGATAACACATCAAGAATATACTTAAAACATTTTCTGAATTGAAATATTACTAGTTTAGATGTCTCTAAAGATGGTAGAAATCAGTTTTCTTGTACTCTTGAGTGAAATTTAAGGTGAAATTAGAGAATTGGGTGGAAGAATTGATTTCATTTGACCCACTCTATATTGTATCTTTCCTAACTGGTCAGTTTTTCTGGTTCTGGTTCTGGTGAAATAGTTTGATCAGAGTTAGAGTTGCTAGGACCAAAATCACAACTGGGAACTTTCATGGGGTCTTGATTCAGCCAAATGGCCCTGGCGCCCTGAGAACAGAGCTGCCCGTGTCTCTGAAAGGTTTCCCTTTTACAGAAGCTATACTTCAGGATCAGCAGTCGTCCTCCCCATTTGGGTTTTAGTAGAAGGAGTAGTGAGGGTTTTGGGGAATTTTTGTCTTCCATGTTCCCTGATTCTACAGACTGGAGTTAAAGTACAGACCACCTCCATCAGAAATGTGCCCTAGGACAGCGTTCACAGTAGTTCCTTGTGTTCACTTCCACTTTCAGTTGTCTCTGAGCTGTACACCTGAGGGGGCCCTGCCCAATGAGTTAAGAAAGGAATTTACGAACTGTGAGTAGAGAAGAATATAGCGATTGATAGGTGACTCTGTAAATGAGTAAGGAGAGAATATGGTAGGAAAATCTACTATGTGTTCATTATTATTCTCTCCTAGGATTTTTTTTTCCTCCTAGGATATTTTTTTTTTCTCTTATTCATTAGAGAGAAAGGGAGTGAGTGAGAGCATGAGCAGGGGGAGGGTCAAATGGAGAGGGAAAAAAGAGCAGATTCCCTGATGAGCAGAGAGCCCAATTCAAGGCTCAGTCCCAGGACCCTGGGATCATGACCTGAGCCAAAGGCAGATGCTTAACCAGCTGAGCCACCCAGGTGCCCCTTTCCTAGGATACTTCTGAAAATGGATTTAATATTTCCAAATTTCCTTTCTATGTCCTAGGACTGAATCTTAAAGCAACTCAACAAGACCTAAAATATGGAATTCAGTGTTTGTTTGTTTTAGTTTCATATCCTAACAATTCATTTTCTGTCTTTTTTTATTTCTTTTAATTTTTTATTAACATAAAATGTATTATTTGCTTCAGGGGTACAGGTCTGTAAATCATCAGCCTTACACAATTCACAGCACTCACCATAGCACACACCCTTCCCACTATCCATCACCCACCATTCAGTCCTGCCCCCACCACTTCCCAGCACCACTCTGTTTTGTGAGATTAAGAGTCTCTTGTGGCTTATCTCTCTCCTGATCCCATCTTGTTTCATTTTTTCCCTCCCTACCCCCCCCATGATCGCCCCCCACCTTCTCTCTCAAATTCCTCATATCAGAGATATCATATAATTGCCTTTCTTTGATTGACATATTTCACTTAGCATAATACCCTCTAATTCCATCCACATCCTTGCAAATGGCAAGATTTCAGGGTTTTTTGATGACTGCATAGTATTCTGTTTTGTGTGTGTGTGTGTGTGTGTGTGTATCAGCGCTGAAACTATATATATATATAGTTTCATATATATATATGAAACTATATATATATATAAACATATATATGAAACTATATATATATATATATATATATATAAACTATATATATAGTTTATATATATATATATATAGTTTCAGCGCTGATACACACACACACACACACATACACACACCAGAATCAGCGCTGAAACTATATATATATAGTTTCAACGCTGATATATACACACACACACACACACAACACAACACATCCTCTTTATCCATTCATCTGTTGATGGACATCTAGATTCTTCCATAGTTTGGCTATTGTGGACATTGCTGCTATAAACATTCGGTGCACATGCATGCCCCTTCGGATCACTACATTTGTATCTTCAGGGTAAATACCCAGTAGTGCGATTGCTGGGTTGTAGGGTAACTCTGTTTTCAACTTTTTGAGGAACCTCCATACTGTTTCCCAGAGTGTCTGCACCAGCTTGCATTCCCACCACAGTGTATGAGGGTTCCCCCTTCTCCGCAACCTCGCCAACATGTCATTTCCTGACTTGTTAATTTTAGCCATTCTGACTAGTGTGAGGTGATATTTCACTGTGGTTTTGACTTGTATTTCCCTGATGCTGAGTGACGTTGAGCACTTTTTCATGTGTCTGTTGGCCATCTGGATGTCTTCTTAGGAGAAATGTCTGTTCATGTCCTCTGCCCATTTCTTGATTGGGTTATTTGTTCTTTGGGTGTTGAGTTTGATAAGTTCTTTATAGATTTTGATACTAGCCCTTTATCTGATATGTCATTTGCAAATATCTTCTCGGCATTCTTGACAATACAATTTTTTTTTTAAGATTTTATTTATTTATTTGACAGAGATCACAAGTAGGCAGAGAGGCAGGCAGAGAGAGAGGAGGAAGCAGGCTCCCTGCGGAGCAGAGAGCCCAATGTGGGGCTTGATCCCAGGACCCTGGGATCATGATCTGAGCCAAAGGCAGAGGTTTTAACCCCCTGAGCCACCCAGGCACCCCTGACAATACAATTCTTAAAGTATCTATTCAAGTTTAACTATTATAAGCTTGCCTCAAAAGCCTTTTAAATATGGGGGTAGGGAATGAACACAGGTGTTAAAACATTAAGACCTGGGGCACCTGGGTGGCTCAGTGGGTTAAAGCCTCTGCCTTCAGCTCTGCCTTCAGCCTGTCATTATCCCAGGGTCCTGGGATCGAGCCCCACATCGGGCTCTCTGCTCGGCGGGGAGCCTACTTCCTCCTCTCTCTCTGCCTGCCTCTCTGCCTACTTGTAATCTCTGTCTGTCAAATAATAAAAAATAAAAATAATTTTTAAAAAAACAACATTAAGACCTGGGTATGAGTTTCAGCGCTGATATAGATCAACAGATGTTCATTATTTAACTTTTCTATTAGTTTTCTTCTGTAGAAATTGAGATAAATGTCCCGATCTTTAATTCTTCATAGGGTTATTTCAGGACCAAATAGGAAAGCTGTTTTAAGGATAGGTGAAAAAAGGCTACATAAATTGGCATCCTTAAGATCAAGGGTCTTCAACCCCCGCACTCGTGACATGGGTTGGCTCAGTCTTTGTTGTAGGGATTGTTCCATTCATTTCAGGATGGGTAGCAGCATCCCAGACCTCCACCTACTAGAAGCTAGTAACACTTCCCTAGTTGTGACAACCCAGAATGTCTCCAGACATTGCCCTTGAGAGGGCAGAATTGCCCCTGGTTGAGAACTGCTTTAAACCAAATAAATTATTTAAAGCAACTTACTTCTCGCAATGCAGTTAGTCTAATTTCACCATATGAGAGCTCTTATTAATGAGTATATTGTTTTTGTTTAGAGCAGGGGTGAGCAAACTAAGGCCCTCAGGCCAAAATTTGGCCTGTTACTTGTTTTGTAATAAAGTTTCAAATTTATCATTTACATATTGTCTATATCTGTTTTTTTGCTACAGAGGCAGAAATGAATAGTTCTTACAGAGATATTTGGGCCACAAGCCTAAAATGTTTACAGTCTGGCTTTTTACCAGAAAAGTTTGTCTGTCCATGATTTTAGAGTATTTTATCATGAATTGAACCATGAATGCTGAGACTTCAGATTGTTTGGGTTCATGTGAAGGTTTTGGTGAAAAAAATATTTTACTTTGTATAAGTACATAAAATAGGTATACAATTAAATTTAATAATTATTGCATATATTTGTGCTGGCTGCCTTATGGACATATAATATAGTGCATCAACTAAGATCAAAACTTTAAACCATACTGCTCTGGTTCAAATCCTGGCTCTGCTCTTCTGGGACCTAGGACAAGTCCCGTAACTTCTTTATGCCTCAGTTTTCCTCATCCATAAAATGAGGATAATATTAAAACCTATGAGGTCTGAAGTAACATGCAAAGCATGTAGTACAGTGTTTGGTGTCTAATAATGAGCAGAATTCTTACTACTGTGATAACCAGAGGGTTCCAGAAATCAACTCAATTTATATTTGGCCTTTACAGTTCTTTACTAGCAGTACAGTTTAAAGATATGAATGTGTAATAATTATTTTCATAATAAAATGTGGGCATATAATGGCACTTAATTTGTTCCTTCCTCTAATACCGGCATCCTTGGTGGGACAGAATATACCTGTTCTGTTCCTTTCTGTGCAGTTGTGCAAAAATGGATAAATAGGTATTAAAGTTGTCAAATTGGTGTCTAGCCAGACAACTTATTCAGTTGCAGCCAGAGATTAGTTCTAAGTTAAAAAAAAAAAAAAAAGTCACCACAAGTCTTGCCACTAGTAGAAAATAAATTACCTCTAAAAAAACATTATGGATTTCAAAATGTTTATCACTTTCAGTGCCTTCCCTGAGACGGTTAGTCCAGCTCCTGTAAAAGTCTGCCTTGTATCCATCAGACTTTAGGAACCCAGGCCCCCCCTCAAAAAACAATAAATTAAATAAATTTTTTAAAAAAAGGAACCCAGGCACAAACCTCCTGGCTTCTTAGAAATGCATATTTTAATACAATTTTCTATTTATGGTATATCTTTTTTCCCTGAAGCAAAAATAATGATACAGATTATCTTTTTAATCTTCTTGTATGATATTGAACAATTACAGTTTCATTTGTTTTTCAATATAAACATAAAACAAATAAGTACCAAGATGAAATTTTTAGTCTCAATTTTTTTTCTTGGATACACTGATTATGTTAGGCTGCCACATATGATCTATCAGCTAGCAACGAATTATTGATCTCTCATATGTGAAACATGGTGCTAAGAAATACAGAATTTGAGAGGAAATACAAGGCATGGACCTTGCCTTCAAAGGGTTTACTCACTGTAAAGAAGACCACAGTTCTTTTATAGATGCTTATATAGCAATATAAAATCACACAATATTCTGAAAGTATTCCGAGAGATGCTGCATGAGTTTTCATGGTAGTTATCAAGTGAGTCATACAGACAATGAGTAATTTATATTCAGCAAAGAGACTGGTCATAATTCACTGTGGTCTGTTTGTCCTGAGTTCCACAAGCATTGTGGCCTTCCAAGTATCAGGAGCTGTCCTGAAAGTTGGGGACCTAAACATTAGGTAGTCTGCTCCTTCTGGCCTTATAATTTGGTGCAGGGGACTTTCTTTTTTCTTTTCTTTTCTTTCTTTCTTTTTTTTTTTTTTTTGCCTGGGAATATATTCATGTGTTGTTGTTTTTTTTAAAGTCTTAATCTAAAAGAATTCTTTTTCTTTTCCACTTAAATAATTTGCCAGGCAGAACACTTATCAATATTCCCTTTTTGAAAACACATTCTCTCCATCCATCTCTCTCTCTCTCTCTCACACACAGTTCCCTTTTTTGAAGACACATTTTCATTCTTAAGATAATGTCCACATAGCCACCAATCATGACATTACCTTAATAAAGAAGGCCGAGATGAGAATGATTTGCTTGTCATTGCTTGAGATCACATGACCAGCAAGAGTGCCCCAGGAGATGTAGAATCCAACTCTCCTAATCCTGACCTGTCACTCTTGCTGCTGTCACATGCCTTTTTTTTTTTTTTTTTGGCAGCAGCAGCAAACATTTTTTCATTATTTAGGATGAGTCAGCTTCTCTATTAGGTACTTTGCATATATTGTTTTGTTTAATCCTCACAAAAATCTGTGGGATAACTACTGTTATTAGCATCATTTTGTAGGGGAGCAGCTGAAGCATAAACAAGTCAGTTGCTCAGAGTCACACATTTGGGAAAGTTGTGTGTCATTACAAAGCCAACTGTTTTAGATTTTAACTTCCTTAGGCACTCTCCGATTCTGCCTCTTAAACCCTTCCTATTTGACTCAACCACCTCAGTTTCTTGGGGCAGGGAGGATGGATGTAATTCAAAATACCCTCAAAGGGGAAAGATTGTTTTTCATCAATCCAACAAAATGTTTTTGGAGTACTTATGACAATGCACAGGGAATCACTCCCTTAAGGCCTTTGCAGTCTGGCTGGGGACACAGATGAAGCACAGGTGGCTTTATAGTGTGTTCGGGGCTCAGGTAAAACACTGGAGAGTGTGTTAGGAGAGCATAGAGGAGGATAGGACCCCCATCGTAGGGAGTCGAGGAAGAATTTTGGAGAGATGGGATCTGAACAGTGAGTGGGTTTTTCTGTGGAATTCCTGTAGTACAGAGGAGTGGTCCTTCTAAAAAGCGGTTTTAGGATTGCCATACTGTCTGGTGCTTTCTTGGTTCTGCAGAACAGCTTTAGCATAACACCAGTTTTTCGGTAGTAATACTGGTCTCTGTCTCTGGGATCCTTTAGGAATTAACATGGCCATCTTTCTGGGATTCATCCACTGGGGAGGAGGGTGGACAGGCCAGATTGAGCTCATGGGTCCTTACCAAGACCACAATTCTGGGATTCCTATAGTTGCTTCACAACTTACCTCTGCTAAGAAGTGTTCCGAAAGTTGTTTGCAAATGCTGGTCCAGAGAGCCTTCCCCTAGGTCTTCTTCACCCTCTTTGTTTTCATGGTACTGTTTTCCTGTGGTTGCACTGGTGGGCCTCTCTCCTTCCCAGCAGGAACTTCTGCCAACCAAAGACTCTGGTTGGACTTAAGGTACCTCAGATGCCTTGGAAACTTTTTGCTGGGTTAGCAATATCAACCTCAGAGAAGTAAAATATATAAAATCATGTGGGGTGGGGATACCTCTTATTTAATATGCTTAGGACTTTGTAGCTCTTACAGGAGGTAGAATTGTTTTAAAAGAGGCAAGCCTGAAAGAAGGCAGAGGCCAGGGATTAACTGCCTTCTACTTCCCACAAAACAATGCATTTTTCTCCAGAAGTTATTTTATAAGGCCTCATTGTTCATCCTCCTGAGCACGGCAGTCCTTTTCCCATGGAATATCAAACATTTACCTTGACTTCAGTTCAATGGTTCTCTTTGAAAGAACAGAAAGCACGTGTTATAGGGTGCCTAGGCAGTGTGCTTTGAAGAGAGAGGGCGGATTAGTGGTTTCACAGATTAGTGGGGAATTTATTAGAAGGATTTGGTGGCTAGCATGAGGTGTCTGAGGCCATATCCAGGCAAATGGAACGTGGGAGAGCTGTGGCTGGAATCAGTTTTTTTCTGACCTAGCAGGTATCTTCAAGTGTTGAGACACAGGTAATGAAATACGGTTTTCCCCCATCTCTTCCTTCTTTCATTCCTTAATGATTGCATCCAGTGGTGTGTGGACACACTACATCACCTACTCCCAAGAAAGGGGTTTTGCTTCCTTAGAGTTTAATTATCACTAACCAGGTTGCAGGATTCTCTTTCTACTTAGTTTCCAGCTAATTGCTTTCACTTTTTTTTTTTTGGACTGGTTACTTTCTTCCCTTTCTCTTTTGACCCCTATAGCTTCTCCTGATTTCCTCTTCTGTTACCTTTTGAATTCCTTTGTGTATGTTAACATTAAGCTGATTGTCACAGATTTATAAGGTATCCATTATCTGGACTTGACACAGTTTGGAAGTTTCCTAGGACGACTTTTTTTTTTTTTTTCCCCAGTGAAATTTGCTGTTCTTTTTTTTTTTTTTTTTTT
>PISX010014219.1:0-53777 GCA_004024625.1 Mellivora capensis | reverse complement strand
AGCAGCAATGTCTACAATCGCCAAACTATGGAAAGAGCCTAGGTGTCCATCAACAGATGAATGGATAAAGAAGATGTGGTATATATACACGATGGAATACTATGCAGCCATCAAAAGAAATGAAATCTTGCCATTCGCAATGACGTGGATGGAACTAGAGGGTATCATGCTTAGTGAAATAAGTCAGTCAGAGAAAGACGACATAATACACTCTTAATTCTTTGTCTGCGTGGCCTTGTTATCAACAAGCTGAAAAACTGTGACTTAGTCATAGTCATTTAGATATCTACAATTCCACCTAGGAGGTTGTAGTGATCCAAGACATAATAATAACTTTTAATAATTCACTAGTATTCACATTCATTTAAAATGAAGTTTTGCTAAGGTTATTCCCTAGCTGGTGTTTAAACTTTTCATTCCTTATTTAGTTATTGGACTGTAGACTATACTGATAACACATACCTGGCACAGCACCTGGCCTTAAAAGAGAGAAGGAACATTAAAAATGGAATTTAATGCAGAAAAGGTGAAAAGAGAAGCTTCTCAAAGAAGAAATACTAGCCAGTGGCTTTGAGGATAAGAATACAGCAGATCAGTGTTTCTGGATATTGTTCACATTATAGCACAGATAGGAAATCGTAATATTTTTACATTACATTAATGTAGACAGAGGAGGATGCTTAAGCCTCGTACAGAGTACTTCAGGTGCTGTGGAAGTCCCAGGATCTGACGAGTCAGTCACCCTGAAGCTGAGAGACTGCTGTCTCAGTACACCTGTAATCTGTTTGCAACACACTGGCTAGGAAGCTCTGTCCTCCTTAGCTTAGAATGATTCATGGTATGACCAAGAAAAGCAGGACAGTTTTTCTTATGTTCAGTTTGATTATTTAAAAAAAAAAAAAGAATTCCATTATATCAGCTATCCCTTAATCCTGTTTTCACATTGAAAAAAAAATTCTGGGGAGATTTAGAAAAATACTACTTTGGCATCCTTAAACTAATTAAATAAAAAAAAAAATCACTAGTGGTGAGGCCCCAAATACCAAATAAATGGTATTTAAAACACCATAGGAGATACTAAGGTGCAGAATATTATACTGTACTAGACGATCGCTAGTGTCTTCTCTGTCTCTAATCAGCTAGGATTTTAAGTGGTGTTAGAAGATAATCTCTAGCAAACTAAGTTTGGGGAGGCCAGTGACTATGTGGATGCTGTACAGGGACAATTAAGGAACACCCACAAAAGAGACCGTCTCTCAGAAAAGAGAGTGCAAGACACAGCTCATGATGCCTAAAAAGATCCCCATAGACTCAAAATTGCCAGGAAGCTTCCCTTTCTCCTTGTGACAAAATTCAAGTGGAAGGATCAGTCTCAGACTTTGAGATGAGAGAAAAACAGATAAGGAGAGGGACATACACATGTGAGATTGTAAGGAAAGGAACTTCAGTATAAAATGACCCACTGTTAATCTGCTGCAAGTGAATGAGCAGGCAGTAAAGAGAGGCCTCAGCAGACTGGAGAAAGGTTTATTGGACTGCTGTGAAAAGAATATGGGGCTGATGGGGGCCCAGGCAGTATGGAGGGCACTGTTAAGGTTGAGGTTGGCAAGCTGGCCGGGGCATCAATTATCTGATCAGTTTGTAGCAGAGAAGCTGGACAATTGGATTAATACGACTATTTACCGAATGGGTCAAACAAAACTATATTAAGAAATAGGGTGAACATATTGGCAAGGCAATGAAAGATGCAATAGACTGTGGATTCTTAGTTAGGCATGGAGAGAGTGAAAATAGGAATTGGCTGATAGATTGGGACAAAACTTGGTCAGATATTTATTTTCATGGTGCCCAAGAAAAAAATATATAGTGAATGAAAAAAGAGGACATGAGAATGGGAGAAAAGGGAGTCATGTTCCCTTCTCTCCAGGTGTTAGGACTTCTACTTAGAGTAATACTTCTGGCCTAACTTGTACTTCCCTGGGAAGAAAGGGTTTCCTTCATAGATGAGTTTGATAGAATGAACTGGACATGTGTAACTCATCCCTTGTATCCCTTCTGTTACCAATCTGTGGAACTGCCTCCTCCAGAGAGCATGCATTCTAAACTGCTTTCTCTAATGATGTAAAAACTCTAGATTCTAACAACCCACCCATTCATAGCCAAATTCATCCCTTTAATTGAGGGAGTTAAAATCAACTGATTTGTTTGCATAGACAAGCTGTGTTCTTTAGTATAGGTCAGTTTTAATATTCTCTCTCTCTTTTACATGACAGTTTCATACCATTTCCTCCCTTCAAACATTCAATACTCCCTCCCCTAACCTGACTGTCAGCTGATGTCTCAGCTTCCTCAGTTCCTGAGCACTTATGTAAACTCCCCGCACAATAATTACCAGCAAGGGAATCCACATGCTCTGCCTTACCACCTGTTCTCAAAGATGGTGTTCCCTTCTCTCTAAAGTCAGTGTCTTCCTTCATAGATTCTATCTCCTTTCACCAACTGAAGCACGCTGTCCAGAAATTCATCCCTTTCTAGCCTACATCATAATTTTTCACCTTATACTAGCCCCTCTCCCTTAAGCACAACTTGTTCTTATTTCTCTCCCTCCTTTCCTTATTAGCTACCACCCCATTTCTTTGGTTCCTTTTGCAACAATATGCTTTGAAAGTATTGTATAAACATACTGTCTCCAATTCTTCTGTTTCATTGTATATTTATACCAGTGAGGCTTTTCGTGTGCCATGCATTCCCCGTCCTTTCCAGCCCTGGTCCTGGACACCAAGAGTTTGATGTGCTGGAAGAACCATATTGTCATGTATGAACTCCTTTTCAAGGAGGGAATCATGGTGGTCAAGAAGGACGTCCACACACCTAAAACCCATGACCTATTAGAAAAGAATGTGTCCAATCTTCATGTCACGAAGGTCATGCAGTTTCTTGAATCATGGGGTCCATAAAGGAACAGCTTGCTTGGGCATTTCTACTGGGAGTTTACAAAGGAAGGTATCCAGTATCTACGTGATTACCTCCACCTGCCACCGGAGATTGTGCCTGCCACTCTGCACCACAGCCATCCTGACACTGGCAAGCCATAGCCCACAGGTGTGGAAGTATAGCAGCCTGTAAGAATCACACAAGGGGAAGCTGACAAAGACACCTACGGATCAAGCGCTGTGCCCCTTGGTGCGAACAAGAGAGCTGAGGCTGGAGCTATATCGGTAACCGAATTCCCGTTAGAGGAGGATTTGGTCATAGATGTGATCAGCCTCTTCAGTAAAGTTGGAGGAGACTGTTTTTTGTGTTGGATAAATCCATAGTCAGAAAAAAAAAATAGGCTTTTCTCCCAACCACCTGCTAAAACCAACCTCCACATTGCTAAATCTAGTGGCCAGTGCTCAGTCCTTGTCTTAATTAATCTCTTAGCAGCATTTGATACAGATGATCACTCTTGCCTACTTGATTCGTGTCAATCTCTGGACTTCCAGGGCACATCCCTCTCTTGGTCTCTCCCCACCCCACTTCACTGATGTGTTCCTACTCATTTTCCTTTGCTGGCTCAGGACTCCTATTGTTGGAGTGCACCAAGGCTTGGGTTTGGACCACTTCTCTTGTCTATTTGTATTCACTTCCTGATGACTTCATTCCACTTTTTTGGTTTTCTGTCTGCATGCTAATGTGGTCTCCAGATCTGTGTATCCAACTGCCAACATGACATCTCTGTGTTGAAGACTAATAGAAACCTCAAACTCGACATGCACAAAACTGAGCAATTGAATTTTTCCCAAACCTGCTTTTTTCACAGCCTTCTCCATCCCATTTAGTGGCAATTTCATCCTTCCACTGCTCAGGCCAAAGACCTTGTAGTTGTTCTGGATTCCTTTTTGTCTTTCACAACCCACATCTGATTCATCAGGAAAATCTGAATACTTCCATAGAATTAGAATAGTTCATCACATAGACAATCATCAAAGAATTCTTTGACATATGAAATCAATTAGGAATTTATTAATTCCCTTTTCATATTCTGTATGGAATTAAAATCAGTGGCAGATCAAGCAGTAGCAAGATGTAATTTTGATTTATAGGGGGTTTTGTAATCAGCTAGACCTGGTTTCAAATGATATGGCTTTTCCTTTTGTCTAAGTGTGTTTTTAGACAAGTTATATTTCTCTAAGACTTTGTTTCCTTATATGTAACTGAGGAATAAATACCTCCTTCAGAGAGTTTTATAAAAGGCAACTCTGGCTTCCCTGTAATATCATTCAGTAAATAGCAACCATTGAGCCCTTGTTCGTGCTCTTAATGAAAATAAAACAGGAGAGTGATTGGCTTTGTCTTTCAAATGAAATTCTTGAAAAAAGTAAAATTAAGAAAAAATAAAGTACTTGCTACCATGGCAACTGAGGCAGTAGACAGCTTAAAGAATAAGAAATGATTGTCTAAAGATTGCTTCAGTCTGCTTCACTCTTTTCACTCATATTGCCTTTGTTTTTGTAATCTTGTAATCTTTCTAATCTTAAACATGGGATTGTGAGTGGAGTGTCCATCCATATAAATTTTTTTCTTAATGTTCTATTATTCCACGATAGCTGTGATAACATTATCCTAAAAGCTCTTGCACAGAATTGATCACCGTTATGCTGCTTCTCTTCCTGCTATCCTATCAGTTAAACCTGTATCTTCTAAGATGGTATAAACAAAGTATATAAGATAAAGTGAACTATATGAGAGCACTAGGACATCTGCTTTGTTTGTTGGAACATACCTTTCTTCTTTCTCTTTAATGTGGTATTTCTCCCAATACTCTGTGAATGTGTGATGGAGACAAGTTTATCTGTATGTGCATTTGAATGGGTGTATGCATGTAAGTTTACAGAGTTACTTTTTAAATCTATTTTTGAAACTGCTCTTTTTAAAAAATCTGTTTACTAAACTACTAGGCAGCAGCATTATTTAATACAAACAATATGGGTTGGTAGTTAGAATATATAGATTTATACATTCTCTTTTTTGGTTCATTTATTCACCAACAACTTGATTATTTTTTAAAAATTTATTTATTTATTTGAGAGAGAGAGTGAGGGAGAACATGAACAGGGGGAGGAACAGAGGGAGAGGGATGAGTAGACTCCATGCTAAGCATGGAGCACAACGTGGGGCTCAACCCCATGACCCTGAGATCATGACCTGAACCAAAATCAAGACTCAGACGCTTAACTGACTGAGTCAACCAGGAGTCCCTTTGCCAACAACTTGGCTGTTAATGTACCAAGCAATGCACTCAGTGCAAACTTTGAATGTTCAGTATACCACTTATTAACTGTGAGAATCTGGGAATTAGAGTAAGCATTTTTGAGTACTCAGGACTAGTCAAAATGAGATAATTACTATTAATATATCACTCATTAAAAGAGAGAAGCAAAGCAGCCAGAGGAAGATTTGTTTCAAGCATTTCCCAAGTATTTATTGAATGCCTACTCTATGCCTTGCCTTGTGCTGGTTTTTGTTAGTGATAGACAAGGAGTTCTATATAAGATAACTTTTGCATAATAAGGACTCTTACTTCATCTCAGACTTTAGAAACTGATTTAAAAAAATAAAATAAAAATTTTATGTTAGTGACCAAGAATTTTTTTGTATCCTGATGCAATAATTATGGTGTTAAGTAATAGAAGACATATTTGGAAACTGGACAGTAAATAAAATAGAAAATATAGATTTATCCAGAGTGGAAATATTGGCCAGAAATCGCTAAGAATTTTGCCGATTTCTAGGGAAAAGTGAAACTTAATATCAAAAGTGTACTGTGAGATAGAGCATGTAGGGCGTAACCATGTTTAAGTTCAATATGTAATAGTCTATATGTAGTTCTCATGCCATAAAATGGACCCAGTATTTCTCAACTCACTTTATTTATGTTTATAAAAGTCAGAACTCAGAAACCCCTTATGGTATCATAAAAACTTTAACTATGTGGGCATCTGTTATTCACAGTGGTAGATGAAGAACTTTAATGTGATTTTTTATAAAAATAGGCTAATGACATATATTTTAAAACACGAGATAAGTTTAACAAATTTAGTAAAATTATTGTGTCATAGAATTATAAGGTTCTAATCCATCAGTATTTTTCTGTTAAAAGAACAAAACAAAACTCAAGCCTGAATTTCATACAACTTAATATTTTTAATTTAAGCATGAAGATGTGTATGGGCAATTATAATACATATAAGTATTTGTGAAAAATGCCATTCAAGCAAAGAGAAACCAGCAAAGTGCAAAGAAGAGTGAGTATGAAAAGAACATACCATTTTAAAATTTTCTAATTTGAATTTTGAAGACAATATGTATGTAGGTGTGTTTATGCATGTATAATGCACACAAAAATGCATATACAGGTATATAAACACATCTACATACATGCCTGTATCTAGATATATATAAAAATTTTATGACATTATTTTTTAAAAAAAACTCCAGCGTATTATCATCAAGATGTGGATTAAAGGCAAATTTATTATTTTTATCTTGTTTTAAATAGAACTTGTAAATTTCAGTATGCTTGATTTGTGTTTATTTCTTTAGTCTGAATGACTGCAAATCTCGAGGGATCACAAAGGATTCTAAATATTGTCTTTATTTGAGACTCCCTCAATGAATGGTTAGGTAGCTAAGAAATATCTCCTGAACTCAGAAGAAAGTCTTTGAGGTATTAGAAGTTTTGTTTTGTTTGTTGTTTTCTAATTGGGATCCTGCAATGTGAGATCTCACAGCTAGAACTGATTATACTTCTTGGGTGGAGTATCTCATTAGCTTGCTACAGATGCATTGTGTCCTCTCACTTCACCTGCCCGTCATCTCTATTTTAACTGTAACAGGTGTCTAGTACTTCACTACCCCTCAGTAAAAAATTTGTTGAATAAATGAATGAGTGAACAAACCCTACAAACTTGTGTACAACCAGCTGTGACTGTCAGGAAGGAGACTCAGAGACAGGGTGTAAAAGTAAACTTAGAGTGTTGGCTCTCTACATAGGATCATCTTTTCTGAATCTTGTAGAAGTCATGATGTGAAGAGAAGGAAGCAGATATAGTTTGAAGTGCATAAATACAAATATATATTTAGTAGATAGATAAGATAGATAATCTAGCTGGCAGTGTGTACCTAACTAGCTTCCACATGCCATCCATATGGATCACTGGGATGTATTGCCCATCTGGACTGCAAATTTCACTCCATCTGGCATGACTTCTAACTAAATGCTTGGCTAGAAAATGCTTTGTTATCCTATAGTGTGATGGTGTAAATTGTAGTGATATCTCTCCTCCTTGTCCTCCTCCTCCTTTTTCTTCTCTCCTCCTTCCTCCCTCCATTTCTCTCTTTCTCTCTCCTTACTCTTTTTTGTCCAATATGGCATTTTCTCCTCTGAGCATTTATCAGGAACTAAGAGCAAATGAACAGCCCTTTCAGTATATTTCTTTAATTCTTCAAATTCGCATCACTCTAACAAATTTTCAAGTTTCTTATCCAATACACATAAATGAACAAAAGAAAAGATGTATTGAATTGCTTGTCTTGAAGCAGAATATATCTAACAGTTATTTGTTTAAAAAGTTATATTGAAGGGCTATAAAAAATATGTGAGCTGAATCTTCCTGATAGTATATGAAATAGTAGGCTCTACAGTATTTTTTTGAAGTTTTTATAAAATCAAGCTGATAACATATATTTCAGAAGGCTTAGGAGTAATTATTCTCAGAGGCCGAAGGGTATATTAGATGACTTCTGGGAATCTTCTGTGTAAGTTTATTAAGAACAAGAGCCTGGCTTCAGTATTTTATTTTACCCATTTTTAAGAAAGTGTAATTGAGTTATCCTTTTACTTTTTCATCTTCAATTTCTTTCTGTAAAAATTCAAGTGGTTGAGACAGCTGGACTTAAACTTTCTAGAGTTCATATTCTTAATTTACCTCTCCTGAGAAAAGATATACCTTGAGAGATTTTGGGGGTGGTCTGTGTGTAGTAACTGGACATATTATTTACTCTTTATATGGTTGGTAGACATTGCCCGTAGTCTAATGACTGCTACCATAAGCCTATTAAATTTTGTTTCACATAGTAATACTTACTCTATAGTTTTACTTTCAAGTTAATACTTAAAATAGTCTTATTATAAATTGAACTCAGTCAAACTAGGAATGAAGTTTCTTGACAAGCCAAAAAATCTTGGAAAGCTATTTGGGAAATAAGAAAGATGTCAAAATATACTAACCAAAAGTATGAAAATATGTCTCTACATTTCATATATTTTTTGAGAGAAGAATGTTCTAACTTTACTTGATTTCAGAGAAATAGGGTGTTAACCAGATTAAGTCTCTTAACTAATTTCATTTGAGAAAACGTTTATATATGAAAAAACACATGTAACACAGTTACCTCATATGCCCTGAAATGTTTTCAGCCATATTTCCCAAAACATTCCATGACATCTTGTATCTTTTCATGCTTTGAGCCTTCTCTTCAGAAAGTCTTCAACCTCATGCTCTTGCTAGGGTCACTTTGATATATCCCTTGAGTTAGGTGCTTTTCAGATGAGCACAATCTCCTTTACATTAAGTCAGTCATTAGCACTTATTAAACTGCATTTCAGTTGTCTTGGTAGTTGACAACCTCTTACTAGTTGATGTCCTTTCCACCAAATTTAAAGTTCCTTTTAGGACAGAGACTGGATCTTTTATAATTACTACTCTGTGGCCTAGAAATGGTGCCAGACTTCTATAGCCACAACGGACAAGGCAAGATTCTGTATCCTTTCAATTTTCAGACACGGATACCACTTTCACTACTGCTACCAGGCAGAGAAAGAAAGTTGAGTTGTCTTCAAATAAACCCTCAGAACAATGACATACTGTCATTATCATAAATAGCCCATTTATAAAACAAAAATTGGGGAAGGAATATATATTTTGACAATTTCCTCAACATTTAGAGTAAGCACTGTATTTAAAATAATTATATTTTAATATCATTTCTCCTTCCAGCTTCTTTCAACATTAATTCATACTGACTTCTTTCCTTTCTCCACACAAAAACCATGGAAAAGAAAAACTTGTACTCTGCTTGGCCAAAAGCTTCAGAATTCCTTACTTTAGTAAAGATGCAAATTCAGCAAATATATGGGATTATACCAGGAAGATGTAATAGTATACCAGAAATATTTGATTTATTGGCCTCTCTAAATAATAATAAGAAATCTAGTGAATCATCTGGTCTATATTATATCAGAACCATTTAACAGATAAGCATAAAACACATGGAGATTTTATTTGTACCATAATAATCCATTTGGCCAAAAAAAAAATTTCCTTTAAAGCCTGTGTTCTCAAGAACCTTCACAGTTGCTTTTGAGACATTATTTCCACTAACAGCTCTTTGAGGAGCCTGACTTACATGGTCCTGTTAACCATAGGAGGAAATGTGATCCCAACGTATATCTTAGAGTGGGAAAAAATAAAAAATTTTTACATAGATCACTGATTACCAAAGCCAGCATATATATTTATTTGTTTTATTTAATTTGAGAATCAATGACTACCATGCAGGCTAAAAAACCAGAAGGGAGCAAAAAAGATTATTTTGAAAAATATAGTAATATGGCTGCTTAAGTAATCATGAAAAAATAAAACGTGACTTCTCAACTTAAATTGCAGTGGTAGAGTTATAGTTAAGATGACTAATGGTTTTAGCAAATAGGTAATTCATACAGGAGAAAAAAATTTGTAAAAACAAAATAGTCATTTGAGTGCTCAAAAAGCAAATGGATGGGAGCACATTGAAGGGAAATAGGGGCCAATCTGAAGGAGCTCTCTGTGGCCAAAACTGGGACAATTTGAATATCAAAAGAAATTATATTGTATTATAACCCCAAGTGTGAAATAAAAATACATGAGTCCATCTGATACAAGTAAATGGTTGAAAAAATAACTGTAGATGAGGCAAATCTTCTCTACAGAAGAATTCTATTTAATACATATAAACACTACCCTCCTCCACAAAGTAAAGCTTAATTTCACCACTTTCTATCACCTCTTTGAAGATGTACTAAACTTAGTGGCCAACTTCCAATGGATAGAGTATGGAAAGGAAAAATAGTAACTTTTACAGTAGAGAAACCTGGCAAACACCACCTTGCCAAGTAATGGTTAGTATTGTATGTGGATATCATGTACTCCCATGATGATGTCATGGGGTCACTTCATTAATATCATATGACGAGAAGGACACTTTACCCCTGTTGTATTCTTACGTACAGCCCATAGCCTGAGTCTAATCATGAGGGAAACATCGAATAAAATTAATATAGGCATCAGAGCAGGATAGCCTAGGGGATACTTGGCCAGTACTTGGTCTTCTAAAGACTGTCAAGATCATGAAAAACTAGGACAAGCTGAGACGGTGTCACAGACCAGAGGAACTGGGGAGACATGGAAACTAAGTAAACATGATAACATGATATCCTGGATTGGAACTTAGAAGAGAAAAGAGACATTAATGGAAAGACTAGTGAAATCCAAGTGAAGTCTGGAGTTTATTTGATAATAATATGCCAATATCAGTTATTTAGTTTTGACAAATGCACCATAATAATGTAAGATGTTAGCAGGGAGATTGGGCGAGGGATATATGGGAACTCTCTGTACTAGCTCTCCAAGTTTTCCATAAATTTAAAATTATTCTCAAATTAAACATTTGTTTAAGACTTATCTTCTGGTTTATTTAGCAGTTTGCTGGGTAAATAACTACCTACTTGCTGAATTTACCAGAATGTGGCACTCCTATCTAAGGAATCGAGAATCATTTTTCTGCTTCCTCCTATTGGAATAAAGATATAAATGAATAATAAGTTAAGTTTTGAGAGCCTATCACCATCATATTCTTTTTATAGGCTTCCGGTTCAAAGCAGGTGGTTCCTGGTTCTTAATTATGTGTAACTATGCCATCTTAGATACATTCACAAAGACACTGCTTTTGGCTCATTCTCATCTCTGTTCTCCTGAAGTCTCCACCTTTGAACCATGTGTAAATGGAGCATTTATTTTTACTTCTAAAAAGTGTAAAGTCATCTGAATATGATCTTTTATACAGACTGAATACTTTGTGTTAAAAGACGTTAAAAATGAACATGATTTGCAGTGTAGTCTAGATCTTTGCAGTTAGTGTTTTTAGATACTGAGTTAAAAATCTTCATGTATCTAAAAGATTTTTTTAATTTCTTGTTTTTTATATAAGAGATAAAGTTTTGATTTTTTAAAAACAAGTGTATTGGACTTCCTTATGAAACTTACTGAATTTTTGAGTTAAAATGAGGGAAGAAGAGTAATAATTATGCCCATGTTGTGATGTTCTTTAAGAGTTCAGAAAAGTAGAAATATTTAATGCATTTTACTTGATAATGTTCCTAGTATTAAATAGCTTTACTGAATCGTATGCCCGGAGCCTCAGTGTTCTAGCTGGCTACAATATGCTTTGATCTATAAATGTAAAAAGAACTCTTCATTTTAAATGAAAAGGATTTGTACAAAAGTCTAAAATCTTGTTGAAAAGACTGGGAGTAACAAAGAGATTTGGAAACATACAGAAATACGAGTGATAGAACAAGAATTTGGTACTAAATACGGCTTTAAACAGCATAGGAAACATGCTTCAGGTTAGTCAGAAGAGGTCCTCTGAATTACACTGTGCATGCTTCCCTGAAATGAAACTGTATGTTATTGGTTAACCAGGATATTTAGCATAATCACTCTGCTAGACTGTGGTGGAGGGAGGTGATTATCACTGAGAACAGATGGGCAGGTCCACAGCACTGCCAGATTCTGCACAAGCTCCATTTATTGTTGGTTCTTGCTTTTTCCCTTCTGTGTTTTAATTTAAAAAAAAACATTATATGTTTTAAAGAACTAGCTGCACAAAAGGTCAGTGGCTGATAATCTTTCAGCTTAGATTTCAGACGCAGGAGAAAGATTCAAAATGCTGTCACTGTGTATCTATGAAGGATGGGGCAGATTTCATTTTACCCTCTAGCCTCCCTCAATGCATGCACGGATTTATCTGTACGCTAAGCTCTCTGCTCTGCATCTGTAGCTCCTTGTGGATTATATTGTCTCTGTGATCAGAAATGATTTTCTCGGATATGAACACCGTTTCTGGCTCCCCTAAAGTGCATCCTCCTAATGGGACCCGGTTTTACACTTTTCAAGTAAGTGTATTTTAAATGGCTTCACTACTTAGGAAGTTAATGTATAGTCAAACTTCCAATAAAGGGAAATAGAAGCAAAGGAAAACTGCAAAGTGTGAAAGTGTTAAAAAGGATGTAAGAAATGGATAATGTGCATGTCAGTTTAATCTATGTTTTTTTAAATATGGAAATAGGATGGCATTAGGATTCTCTGAATTCAAGCAAAATAATAATGAACACTTAATTTTCACAGGGATTTTAAAATTTGCTACTGTATCATTTTTGAGGGTTTATGAGATGTGTGTCCTGATATTGTTATTTATGGCTGTCATATGGTGGACATTACAGAGTTACTTCTCTTATATATCACAGGGAGAATAGAACTAAGGGACATATTATGGAACTTTGAAAACTGTCTCCTCTGGGCTTAGCAAAACATTTTTTATTTTATACATAGTTTAACAGAATTTCTATTATTTAATTTTGTTACACATGCAGTATATAAATAATCACTAATATAAGAGGCTTAAATACCAAATTTAGTATGCTTTACAATTTTAGATAAAGTAGAGACTCATTAAGATGGAAGATTTGGTGTTATCAAAAAGTCAGAATGATTTGTAATATAAATATAAACGTGAGTTACAAGCTGTTACCTACTAAATGTGTTTCGGTTCCCTGTGAATAAATCAGCCATCAATCTAAAAAATGGTTAAGTCTAAACTAAATTAGATTCTTCCTCATTTTTCTTCTCAAACTGCATCTTTTAGTACAAAGGTTTACTTTGTAATTCAGTCATATCATCATTACATGAAAAGGGAAAATGAACCTTCTTTTCTCTGTGTTTTACTTTATGTGAAAAGAAACAGCCTAGCACTTATTTATTTTAGCTATATAGTTATAATGTTCTGAAAAAATATACATAAAGACCTAGAGAATTAATACAGTAGAGGTAGTCAGAATTCTTTTAAAAGAGAGCTCTGAATAAATGCACATCTGATTTATTAATGTCTTTTGCCTTTGCAAACTATAAGAAGCAAATATAATTACTCCATCTCTCTCCCTTTTTTTACTTCTATTTTTAATCCTGTTGCCTCTCCTGCTTTACACCGATGTCTACTGATAGTGCAAGTCTGTGCTGTTACAGAATATATTCACTTCCCAGTGGTGATCTGCTTATTGTGGCAGTGACTCAAAATGCAAGTGCCCTGGGGCTGTTCTGCAGAATTATTACTTTTTTTTTTCTCCTCCGTACACTGAGATATAAACACTCTTTACAATATCCTGTAGTCTGGCTCTTTGGGGCAGCTTTTGACATTAGATATTCTAGTTCAGTCTCTCGAAGTTTAAGGGTCAGTAAATTCCGTATGCTCAGTCATGACACAGGCTTTTTATAATTCCTTTAGTAAAGATCTTGCTGACACCTTTCCTGGCAGGTGATTGTCTTTGAAAACACAGTGGAATGATTTTTAAACACTTTTTGTTGTTGATGTTATAATGATTCGTGTAAAAACTAGAAATTTGGTAAACTAGAAATGTTGATAAATATGAACTCTATTCCACATTTTGAATTCATAAAGTGATATTTGATCCTGACATTTATGATGACAGGCAATGGATGTTTAACTTTTTGTTGCTATTGTTTGTTTTTGTTTGTGGTAGAAGAGAAAGAAGAAAAACAAGGTAGTTTTTAAAGCATGGAAGGTAAAGACTTATAAAAGTTGACTCTTGGCTTTTATTTTCAAAGGGCAGAATTGGACATGATTATTTTTCTTCTTTATATGTGTTAACCTATTTTAAGGCAATATGTTTTCTTTGGTTGAAATACTGTTATAAGAAATGAGATGCTGTAGAAGTAATAGACCATTTCTCAAAAAAAATGTGTCTTTGAAAATGATGAGTTAAATTTTCAAAAATGGTTCTCATTATGGAATGACATAAATGCATCTCAGAAATGATTCTTCATCAAGAAGCTGAGATTTTAATGCTTACTTTCTTAAAATTATTTTAGCACAAAAGTTAACATATGCAAAAACATTTAATATAGCTTAGCATGAATAATATTGAGTTTCAGTTCCATCTTCTTATTAAATGTTCAAGCTATCCTGTCATTTTTGTTGAAATTTTACATTACCAAATTTTAAGAGTAAGAACTAAAATGTATTTCACCTGAACAGTTCAAAGGTAACAAGGCAACAAATAAGCTGAAGGATATTTTACTTACAAGACTTTCATTGCATTTTAATTTATTCAAATGTATTCATACTTGCACATACACATGCAAATATGGTTTTTGTATAGACTATCTAACACTTAAATTAATTTCCTTATATGTGAGATCTCATTTCTTTATTCCTATGCATATACATGTATCTGCCTTTTCTTTTCTTTTTTCTTTTTCTTTTTTTTTTTTTTTAATTCAGTGGTTCCTGGATCTGGGTGATGCCAAAACTCAGTCTGCACTATATGTTTAGTGAACTATTTATCACCAAAAATCAAGTTCTAGAATGTAGTTGCCCAGGCAAAAATTGAGATTAAATGCTACTATAGGAGAAAAAATTGATTAACATGTTTGTATGCATCAGAACTGCCAATTTATGGTGCTCAGATGTGTCTAAATGGGAAAGCTTCTTTAAAACAAAATTAAATAGATATACTATACGTATGAATGTAGTAAATTCTTCTTACTTTTATGTCCATAAAAATGATGCCCCAATATCATTTCACTTGTATTTTTGCAAATAAAGCCATCGATATGCTTTATTAAATCTCTGGATTGGCTAATCATGTCTTAATGTGTGAATACTCCCAGAGGTACAGGTGTCCAACACACTACCCCTCATTTCCTAGAGATTTTAACTATCTTCACCTAGTAGTTTTCAGACTGTATCTGCACAGCCCTGAAGTTTCATGAGAGTTTGTCAGTAGTTGCTAGAGACAGTAGGGAAGAAGATACACCCTGAGGCTCTTAATGTTTCCTGATTCCATATCAATTAGTTTTATTCATTGGAGCTCTATGAAAGTTTTATGAACAATAAAGCAAACGGCATGGTGTTATCCAAAACAGAACAAAATAAAGGTTGCAAACTGCTTCCTCCATCCAGAGGAATTTATTTTTGATGGGAACAACTTTGTCTATTGAATCCACAGAGGAGTTATTTCTGTTTAGGATACATTTCTTTGCCATTTACTCCTAGCATCAATAACATTAACTGCCAGGACTGTACGAGTAGCTGACTTTGTTGCTCCTGGGACCCATGGAAAAGAAAATCTGGCAGCATGATAATCACTGTTTTTATGTTTAAAATACTTCAGGTATCTCCTGTCCTTAAAGGATAAAGTTCATCTCTCTCGCTTGGCATAAAAAACTCTTCATGGTCTGGAGCACATGTGACATACTGCTTTACATGTTTTGCTTTCCCAGAATGTTGTCTGTATGCTTCTGCTGTCTTTGCCTCTTCACTCAACCTGCCCATTGGTCAGTTTTGTTTTGTTTTGTTTTCTAACTTGAAGACCCATCTCAAATGCCATCTCCTCTGTGATCCTTTACTCAGACACCTCATTTCTGCGGGTTGTATAAAGTGCCTTCTCTTTGCTCTTTGCCTGTCTGTACCATTGCTGAAGCCCTTATCATGCTTTGTTTTAGTCCCCAAGAACATTTTATTAATCTATGGCCCTAGCACATCATGGATACTGCCAATATCTCTGTTTAATAAGCTGGGGGGATATATGAGATAGCTAAGTGGTTAAAATGTGAACATTTAAAACAATGAGCAACAAATTTTTTTTCAGACTACACAGTTGGTGAGGCCTAACTATGTATTATTAAAGAAAATATCTAAAGATAGATAAAGGTCAATTTAATACTAAGCTTTTGTTTACTGCTGTTGGATTCTTCAAAATCAATAATGGATACATGAGTAATCAAGGAAAATCTTTAATTTTATTATTTTTAAAATATGTTTTTATGGCAGCTAGACAAAATCTCTGAGATATTTTTTTCTTTATATCTCTTTGGCATTCCTTTTTACTTAGAGTTTTTCATATTTTATGAAGAGAGTTAAAATTTGAGTAGTATCTATATTTCCCATTCAGCAGATAGGATTAGCACCTGAAATATATAGAACACTAAAGAGCAAGCTGAGCATCTCAATTGCATGAGGAATTTCACTCAGAAGGATATTACTGGTGTGTAGTATGGGGCATCATATCTTTGTTATCAAATGAAGTTGAGGTAATTCTGGCTTTTTAGCAAAGAACCAGATCTTTAAAATATTCTATCCTTTTGGTACTACCTAGGAGTCCACTGTTATTTTTCCATTATTTGGAGTACATTCTGTTGATAATTTTGAATGCACTGAAAGTATCTAGCAGAATTCTTGGCACATGTTAGATGTTTTTAAAAAATTAAAAAGAAATGAAGGAAAATTAGCCTTAAAGAGAAAAAGAAGACAGACCCTGTGGCTCTGGGGTTACATGGTAATACAGGCAGAGGTCCCCAGGCAAATGAGAGAATTGAGATTTTTCTCTGGCATCCAGTTGTATGCAGTCATGATTATGGGTGGTAGAGATATGCAAGAGATGATTCAAGCAGGTAGACCAGCACATTCAAAGGTACTAACTGGTGTGTGGGAAAGGCAGAGTTTAGTATAACTGGAACATAAACTGAAGATAAGAAATGGTTAAAAGTGAAGTGTGCAAACTCTAGAATAAAAGATAAATTTGCATGTTATCCTCAGGGATCTTGGACTTGGTATTTAGGGATTTTTCAGAGAGAATTGACAGGCTTTGGATTTGCTGTTTAGTTAGACTATTGGATTGTGCCTTGGTTTGGTGATAGGACTAAAGCAGAGAGAACAATTCAGTAGCTTTCAAAAAAATTCAGACGAATTTTTATGATTTCCCTGTATTATAGCTAAAAAGAAACAAAAGACTAGTACTCAAACTGACAAAAAAACTCTGGTGCTCACAAAAGGTTTTCGAAGAGTTGTTAATAATGCAGAGAGTAAATAATGAAGTTTCTGTCTAAATTCGAGATTATGGAACCTCAAAGGCTGTGCTCTCCCCTATTTTCTGCTGCCTGTAGTGTTGATGATTAAATATATTAGCAAAAGTATTCCAAGCTACAGGATTTCCAACCTCAATGATCTATTGATTTATAAATATAGAAGAATGTGCTCTACCACTTCAAAACAATGTACTGCTGCCTCATTGTGTTGTTTAATTTAAGGCTTTTTTTTTGTTTCACCTCCTTATTTTATCTTTATTGACACAACATCCTCCTAATTGGAAAGATATTTTTATAGTAACCAAATTGTTAATAAACTTACATCTTAGAATTGCACTGAAAGACAAAAAGAGAAATTGAGGGGAAAAGCTCTCCCAAATACACACTTGTGTTGCTTTAAGAATGCTCTGTACATCAGTGAGACCGGCCACGGGAATCAGGGAATAGCCGTTGGAGCTTCACGTAGGAAATCATAACTCTTTGACCTGCAGTGGTTTCTGCTTAATGGAAATATGGTGGACTATATGTTTTGTGAGACCAGGAACTGTGTCCTTCTTTTCACTTTTAAATCACTAGCACCAAGCAGAGTGCCTGGCATACAGCCATGATTAGCACATAGATATTGAATTAATTTGCATATTGAAAGGGAGAATATCTCGCTCCTCCTCATCAGATAGGCATTACTGATATTCTGATACAGAATGACCTCCTCATAGGGACACGTAGATGCTTGTAAGATTGCCAGGCTGAGGTCCACAAATACATTTCACGTACATTTAGCTAAATAGCTACATTTTTCAGGTAATGTCTGGAGGGGAGGGCAACTGGAAGTAGGGAAATGATTCATGGTGTTCCTGAGATAAGCATTTCATGCACCAAGGACAGTGTCTGGTAGTTAGTAAGGGCTCCATGACCAGCAGCTGCAACAGCAGAAGCAGTAGAGTTGAGGTCTGGGAACCACAGTGGAGGTGGCAAGGATGAGCCAAGAGAAGTTAAGCATGAGGGAAGAGCTAGTAAGAGATAACATTCAAAAGAATTTATTGACTTACCAAATATAGGACACAGAAGAGGATGAGGCAAGATTATCTTGAAAATTTCTAATGAGGGAGTGAGGGAAATGGAGGAGGAACAGCTTCGAAAAACAATATATTTATTTCAGTTTTGGACAGATTGAGTAGACCAGTTGGCAACACAAGCTGGGTTCTCAGGAGAGAGGTCTGAGAAGTAGACATAAATGTGGGAGGCATCTGCTTACAGTGGAGGGGCAGCTATGGAAATGGATGAGATGACCTTGGCAAAGAATGAAGAGAGTGGGGCAGATGGGGCAGGACACAAAATCCTTGGACACTTTCACCTACCCAGAAGTATCATCAGTTTGAGTAATGTGTGCTTGGTTTATTTCATAAACATGTTTTGGAAGCTTTTTCCTTATCGAACCTCTCCTTGAATATCACCCTTGAACCTAATTCAAGTTAGAATTTTTGTGTTTGCTTTCTTTTGTAAATGCATTTTGATAGCTAACATTCCCTTCAAACCCCCTCCTTGAATGTCATCCCTGAACCTTAATTTGAGTTAAATCCTCCTCTTCTTACATTTCCATAAAGTAATTAATGGATGTCTGTTGTACCATTTATTATACTGCTTGTAATTTTTCACGGATCTCTAAGAATGGTCTGTAAACTCCTGGAGACCATAAGATGTATTTTACTTAACTATTTATATATTTTTATTGACACTTAGCCTAATGTCTGTCAAACAGACATTGTCTATATATTTTGAATGAATGAATGAATTCATGTTTGAGACTGCCCAAAAGTAATTCTCATCTGTTAATTCATGAAATCATATAACACACCTTGTTGAAAATTCCCATTATGCCAAACTTTAATAATGATGAGCAAAACACCTAGTTTCTGCCCTTAAAAATCTTGGAATTGCCTCAAGTTATCCAAAAGCCACGGTAGTACATTATTTGGTGCCCTAAAGTAGAGGGACAAAAATGCTTTGACTTAAGAGGTACATAGAGATAGTATTGTTATGACTTGTAAGTTTAATGAAGTAATTTTATTTCCAAATCTACTTTTAGTTTTAGTTCATGGTTAACTTTTCCAGTGTTACCATATTGGTAGCAATAAAATTGCATAATAGTTAAGATCATGTCCTTTGAAATTAAACACAGGATTCAAAGCCAAGTTCTACCATTTATGGGTGTGTGACTATAAGCAAATAGAATCATTTCTGTATTTTCCCTTCACTTGACTATTTCAAAAGAATAAGAATAACTCATGATGTCATTATGAATGGTAGGTAGATTATTTATGAAATCATGTGTAAAGTATTTCCTTCTGATAAAGATGGTCCTCAATCAAGATTAGCCCTTGTTTTAATTATTAACATATTTTCCAAATAATAGCATAATTTATTTAATAAGTGATCTTTTTCCTTTTGGCTTATTTTAAATTTAGAAAATTTTAATGCTAAGAGAATCTATTTACCACTTTAAATACTTAAAGGAGCTTATCAAAGTATATTTCATTAACTTTCTAAGATCTTAATTTTATATAAAATACTTTTGTGTTTATAGAATTTAAGCTTTTGGAGCATTGATGCTACATATCCTTTTGAAAATATACTTGGATTCCTTTTATGAATACATTTTTTTTGTATTTTCAAAATGTGTTTTGTAAATTTACTTTGAAACTTACCTTACATTTTCATTATGACTTATTATCATCTACAGTTTTGCACACATGCAAATGTAGATTTCAAATCATCAGTTTATGAAACTGGCTAATTTAGTGTCAAATTTAAAATACTAAAATTTAAAAGAGAGCATCTCACTTTGTATATTGGGTGCCCTATACAATATTTAAAGATCTAAAATAGTTATGTTCCTGGGAGCCAGGAAGATTCAGTGCTATTACTGGCAGCAGAACTGTCTGAGAATTGCTGAGCATCTCAAAAATAATTAGGCATTTTAACAATACTAAAAAGTGTACAATTTTTTTAAAAGAATTTCACAAAATGATATGTTCTATCACAAAGCAGAGTTGGCAAAGTTAAATGGAAAATGGAACAATGCCATTAAAAAATAAATGAAAGTAACCTAGTTCCTGTAGCTTAAATATTCAGTTTCAGTTATGTTGGTGAAAAAAATACAGATGATTCATAGGAAACAGCATTATACTTCTTAGTTGTTCTCTATCAGATAAAATCAGTGCAAAAGTGAGAGTTCTGAACTAGTGTAATTTAAACTGTTACATAGTATAATTTCCTTTTATCCTGAATATTTATTTTTCATATTTAGCACAGCATTAATCTACTCTTTCTAGGAAGATCTCTCTTTGGTTATGTTAGGCCTACAAGAAGCCACAGTTGTATTTTGATTCATGTTACAGAGAAGCTAAAAGAGGAAACCTTGCTTGAAATTTTAAAAGATGTTATCATAAAATAATATAAATTTATCATATTTGAAGAATTATACCTTTTCATTGTTTAACTATATTTGTTTTAATACCATTTTGTTTAGATGTTAAAATATTTAATGCATAAAGAACCAAATGTTTTAACAACAACATAATGCAGTTCAAATAGTTGCAAACACATTTCCTTCATTCATTCTTTTCACTTACTAATAATATAAGAAGTGGTCAGTATTTTGAGGAGCAATTGTTTCAGGATGTAGCAGATCAAAATAAATATTATCATAGAGAATCTCTTTGACTTTGTACTAAGAGGCAGTTAATTCTAAATGTGTCATTGAGAACGACTTCAACAAAGAATATTGCTTTAGAAATTAGTAAAGAATTTTAAGATGCCTGGGTAGCTCAGTTGGTTAAGCAACTGCCTTCAGCTCAGGAAATGATCCTGGAATCATGTGCTCTCTTTCTCTCTCATTCTCTGTCTTTTAGATAAGTAAATAAAGTCATTAAAAAAAAAGAAATTAGTAAGGAATTTTAAAGTAATTCTATTACACAAACATAGGTGAAAAAAATCATTTTTCAGTTTATGTATGCCAGCCATGTCTGTGACTGATCTTCTTTTAGTTCCAAAACATACTATGGACCCCAGCCTCTGTATCTTCACTTATGCTGCTCCTGGACCCATGCTGGATGATGCACATGGAGACACAGTCATTCAGTATCTTTTGGTGCTGGTGATCAAGAAGAGAAAATACTTCTTCAGCTAAGAGGCTTGTAGGAACAGCTTGGATCCTGAAGTAGCATGGCATTCTGAAAAGAGCAATGACCGGTGGTTTGTTTTTCTAAATCTTAAATGTCCAATATTTACTCTTCTTACTTTAAAAATTGTATTACAAGAAACAAACTGCGTATTTTCTTTGCTGCTGGACATGTTTATTGGGAGGACAGAGAAAACTAAGAAAGCTAAGAAATCAAGAAATATGAGGTTAAAGGAAGAGCTCAAAGAGCCTTGAAAGGAAGATGCTTCATTTTCTAAGAAAGAAAAAAATGAAGATGAGTAAGGAGATAGAACGAAAGGCTTGAAAGAGAGGAAGAAAGTGGAGGTGGTTCGTCTCCAATGGCCTCATCCTAATGGTTTTACCTAAAGTGGGTGGGATAAGCAGGTAATATTTTTTAGGGCAGTAGGAAAGGTTGGAAATAATGGCTGTGTTGGGGATAGCAGCTATCAAGCAACAGAGAGTCAAGCTGGGATTGGAAGCACAAGTTTATAGCAGTATTAGTAAGTGAATTTTTGTGTTAGTCTCCCTAAATGGAAATTATAATGGGAAGAAACATTGGCAGATATGGCAAATATCAAGGCAGTGGGGAATCCTAAATGCTATGTTAAACTGACTGAACACAGTTGAGTCTTCAGGTAATGAACATAGGAAATAATACTTTTTTTTTAAATTTTGATTTTTTAATTTCTTTTCAGCATAACAGTATTCATTGTTTTTTATTTAAAATTATAGTTTACTTTTTTAAAAAGAAAAAAAAGAAATCCAACAAAAATTTATGCTTTGATTAATGCTTCTATAATATCATACTACAGACACAAATTCCAAGAAAATGTATTTTGTCTAACATACATTTCCAGAATAATTTATCATGCCTGCTACATAGTAAGCACTCCAAAAAAAATATGTGGAATAAATAGATGTTCCTTAAAGGTCTGAAGATGTTTTAACCTCATAAAATATTATGAGTGAGTAAAGTTAATATATTTTGTACTATTAATTCTCATATTTATTTTAATGTTTACCTATATCTAATATAAAGATTAAAATATAATACAAAACATGTATTTAGGGAAATACGAGCAAATCAAACATTGTAGATAATGATAGAGGACAGTCATACTTACTATACGTTACACAAAAGGTAGAAGAATTTGTTTTTTTATACATATAAAATGCCATACATTAGATTACATTTAGAAAATTACCCTTACTTTTCACATTGCATTATTCTAATTTCATTTAATATAGCCAGTTAGGGTACCACGTTTTCAAAAAATATAGAGAGAAATCTGTAATATGGAATGCTACCAAATAACTTATCCTATGAAAAAAATAGATCTTGAGAAGGAAAAATAGAGAAAATTGTGGACATTATGTAGCCTGGGGTAAAGAATAAGGAAGAGGGACCCAATATCTTCCACTCAAAAGAAAGATTCTTTTGGTATACATACACTCTAATTGTTCACAGTGTGTGGTGAGAAGACTGCAGAAATAAATGAGACTGAGTGAAAACTGGAGCGGTTTCAATCGCATGTAGAAAATGAGTCTACGGGACACATGGGTGGCTCAGTGGGTTAAGTCTCTGCCTTAGGCTCAAGTCATGGTCTCAGGGTTCTGGGATCGAGCCCCGCATGGTGGGGGGGGGTCCCTGCTCAGCAGGGAGCTGCTTCCCTCTCCCTCTGCCTGCCTCTCTGCCTACTTGTGATCTCTTTCTGTGTCAAATAAATAAAATCTTTAAAAAAAAAAGGAAAGAAAATGAGTCTACATCTATTGCAGTAATAAAATCATGCAGTGGGCAGTCATCATGGGAACTCTATAGTGGCGGCTTTCAAGAGGAGGCAGAGTACAAAATGCAAGGAGCACAAGAAGCAGATTTGTGTTTCATATCTGCAACTTGAAACATGTGAAAAGGCAAAAATGAGTTAATTTTATTGTGATTCAATTTCCTCCTTTGAGACAATGAGAGCAGTTAATATGTTTCTCAGGGTTGATCTGAGAAACCACATTTGAAGGCAGCCCATACATTTAAAAAACACAGTTCAGTTAAGGCTCTTTTGCAAGCAACAGAAAGCAGATTCCAGGTTCATTCGTTAAAAGAAAAGTGTTTTAGAATGATATGGGAAGCACTGAAGGAAAAAGAGAAGAATCAGTATTTTATTGATTCATGCAGCCTACTGTATGCCAAGTTCTGTTCCAGGCACTGGATAAAGAGTGAGCAAGTAAAGTAAGATTATATTTTAGTGGGGTGAAAGATGTAGTAAGATAAATAAGACGCTGTGTAGTACGTTCGATGGTGACAAGCGCTTAGGAGAAATACAGAGTACAGAAACAGGATAGGGAGTGTTGGAGAATGCAGTTTAAATCGGGTGGGCAAGGAAGTTGTCCTGGAGATGTGAGAGAAAACATGGTAGAATCGGAGAAGCTTTCTACATACTTATCCTAGAATGAACTGAAGGGTAGTCTTTTCTGGTAGTGTCCTCACCAGATGGGTTAACTCAACCTACCTTCCTGTATTCAGGATTTAAATTCAAAGGAGAGGAAATTTGGTTGGCCCAAACTGGACTTAATGAATCATACCTCGCCTTTTGCCTGGCTTGCCCAATCTCTGTCCCACAGCTCTCACACTTACTGCACTGAGGTACACCATCGACAGATTATGGGGCTCAACAGATTTTAGATTTCCTTTAAGACATAAGGTAGTGTCCATTCCATCTGTATATTCCTTAACACTCCCAGAACTTTCTGTATCGTCCTTTCTCCATTTTCTACCTTTTTTGCCCCCAAATCTCATTCATTCTTTAGAGTTCAGTGCAGTTTGTGTCTATCATGAATATGTCACATTCCCAGTTAGGTTAAGCCCCTTCCTTGTGAAGATATCATAAAATGTGTGCTTACATCTGTCCTAATAATTGGCACAAATCTGATTTAAGGATGCATATCCATTTCCCCATTATACTCTGAGTTCCCTAAGGACACAATGTATATTTGTTAGGTGAATGAATTTTGAGTGCTCAATAAATGTCTAAATATAAAAAGGAGACCTGTGCTTATTCCAAAGATCACAAGATGCATTTTGTATCACATTTTATGTTGAGAATATGTTGATTAAAGTTGACATTGTGACTATAAAATATGAATTATCTGACAGATGATAGTTGATTAGCCTCATTATCTTGCATGTGCATGTGAGCATGTGTGGGTGTGTATGTGTATGATTGTGGATGTTTTTGCTTATTTGGTGGAGACAAGTTATAATTAAGGAATAATTTATTTTTGTATGGATTTTAAAAGAATAAGTTTTAAAATATTAGGGTCAGTTGAGGTGCTCACCATGAGGTTCAACATAACAAATGTAAAACGGGTGTATGTACAGTGCTCTTTTTATTAATGTTATTATCCAAGTATCAAGTATTTGGAAGAAATACTTTCCCAAGATTATAATTACTTCCTGTTGTCAGTGCAGATTTGTTCTGGGAATTGAAATTTGGCTTTTGGATGTTACGTTATTGACTACATTTTATATTATCCCACCTGTCTTGTGGATCAGAGTAAAAGATCCTTTGAGTTGTTATAGGAATTCTCAAGTTTCAGAATACATAATTATCCAAATTGCAGGCTACCAAGTGCCACCCCCAGAGATGATTCAGAAAATGTGGTAAGGGCCAAAGAATTTTCATTTTAAATAGAATTCCAAGTAATGTCTGTGCAGAAATGTCACGAATTGGGAAACAGTGGACAGGAGATGGGGAATTTTTAGCACTATGAAAGTCCTTCTATTTGAAGGACAACTGATGAGTGGGTGAAATATCCACAAGGCCTTGCTCTGGTTTTCAAGACAGTTGACCCTTGAACAATGTGGGAGTTGAGGCACTGACCCCCTGCACAGTAGAAAATTTGTTCATAGCTTTCAGTTCCCTCAAAACTTTACTATTGATTGCCTACTGTGGACTGAAAGCCTTACCAGTAAGTCGATTAACTCATATTTTGTGTGTTCTGTGTATTATATACTATATTCTTACAATACAGTAAGCCAGGGAAAAGAAAATCTTATTAGGAAAATCACAAGAGAAAATACATTTACACTACTATACTATTAAAAAAAAACTGCATAGAAGTGGACCCATGCACTTCAAACCCATGTTGTTCAAAGGTCAACTGTGAGGTGTGCTTTTTTTTTTTTTTTAAGATTTTATTTATTTATTTGACAGACAGAGATTACAAGTAGGCAAGAGAGGCAGGCAGGGAGAGAGAGGAGGAAGCAGGCTCTCCGAGAAGCAGAGAGCCCGATGTGGGGCTCGATCCCAGGGCCCTGGGATAATGACCTGAGCCGAAAGCAGAGGCTTTAACCCACTGAGCCACCCAGGCGCCCCGAGATGTGCTTTTGATTTTATTAGAAAGACATGCTTTTGATTTGTTGTGGTGAAGTCACTTAGTTATTTCTTCCATGGGCAATTTTTAACTAAGTGATGTATAAATTGCAAGGATTCCAAACTGCTGCTAAGAGAACCTGATTAAATTGAGGACCAGTGCTCAGGAATGAAGAACTTTAGCTTATTCTTCCTTTAGGGCTATATATGTTATGGAATTTCCAAATTCAGACTTAATATATGGCCGTGTCAAGAAATATTCATTTGTTCTCGATTAATGATTTATCTGTCACCTAGAAACTGTGTAAAATCAAACAAAATCTCAGAATTATTCACTGCAGTAAAGAACCAGTTCCTTTTTAAAAAATTCTGATTTCAAATTACAGCTTGATTAAAATAATAAGTGTTCATTAGAAGAGGGGTGTTAGGTGGTTGCTCTTCCTGGACTACATAATTCTCAGTTGTCAAGAATAATCCCTCCTTACGTGCTTAGTCGTTATCTATATGCCTTCAGCTAATACTCAATATTAAGGCCTACAGAGTGTCACTTAGCTTTCATAAAATATCTGCCCTTATACCAAGTTACGTTTGCATCTTCAAAATCCCAAGTTCATAAGAAAATGGTGATGTTAAAATCTGCATGAAGAAGGTTAATCTTATGATTAGTTGTAAATACACTAATTTCTTGTCCCCAGATTTTTTTTGAATTCAGCTTCAATGAGAAGAAATTTGGCAATCTTACTAGAATTTTATAAAATAAGCAGTTAAATATATTTTACCTATTATAGAAAAAAAATGCTTTAAAGTACCTGAATTATCAGTGTTGATTAATGTTTCCATCTCCTGCACTTTATGCTATATTTAAGAGGGACAGTGGTCACTATGCAGACATTTTAATCTAGCAGAATCAGCCCAGAGCTGACATTTTCTGAGGAGCATCAAAAATGGTTGAAGAAGTATTAAGATTTGGAATCAGATCAAAATATATCCTGCCACTTATTGCCCATGTGACTTTGGGCCCATTATTTAGTTACTCTGAATTTTAGTCCTCTCACTATAAAATGAAAATAAACCTATCTTAAAAGAATTTTATGAAGATAAGAAATGATGTGAAGGAGTATTATGAAGGTTAGAGACGAGTAAACTGCTACGTATGTGGTGGGTTTTTTGTGTGTGTGTGTTTTTGTTTGCTTGTTTGTTTTGTTTTTGTTTAGAGAGAGAGAGAGTGTATGGGGGAGAGGGTGTTGTGGTAGAAGAGCAGAGGGAGGGGGAGAGAGAGAATCTTAAGCAGGCTCCATACTTAGCAAAGAGACCTATTCGGGGCTTGATCTCACAATCCTGAGATCATGACCTGAGCTGAAATCAAGAGTCAGATGTTCAACTGACTGAGCCACCCAGACACCCCTACGGTCGGCCTTTTTATAATAAAAAATGATGGCCATAATGATAATACTAATATTAAAATACCAGATTGTTTTCTAACTTCCATGATTGCCTCCAGTGATTCTTACCGCCTGTAATTCATGCCTTTGTGTAGACCTGTGTAGACCTCTCCTTCATTAAATTAGAACTGACACTGTGTGAATAAATCAAGATTCAAGTGACAGTTGGTGCCTTCTGAAATGAGATCAGGAAGCATTGCAGCTTCTACTTTGCTCTCTTGGAATTGCTCACAAGCCAGCTGCCATGCTGTGAGGGTGCTCCAGCAGCCGTGTGGAAATGCTCACATGGAGAGTAGCCAACCCCCCCTCCCCTGCCCCCGCCAATAGTTAACACTAATTTGCCAGTCATGTGAGTGAAACATTTTGGAAATGGATCCTTTAGTAGTAGTCAAGACTTCAGATGTTTGTTGCCCCAGTCAACCTCTTGACTGCAACCTCATGAGAGGCTCCCAGGTAGAACTACCCAACTGAGCCATTCCCAAATTCCGGACTCATGAAAACAATGGAGAAATAATAAATAATCACTGTTGTTTTAAGCTACCAAATTTTGGGATTTTTTTAATGCAATGATAAATAACTAACACAACTACCAAGGTCAAAAGACAACTTTGTCTTCTCTAAGCAAGTTCATGGTAATGTATTCTGTCCATATATATTTCATTATCCTTAATATAGCTTTCTAACCAAACTGACTTGCTCTTTCTCCACCTAATTTATCTTTGCTCCCCACTTTACCTCAATGCTTTTACTTCATGAATACATCAGTCTTAACAGTATCAGTATCTTTCACATTAAACATTTTTTGGGCCTTTCTTCCTGAAAGTCTTTTCTAAGATGTTTGCACAATATACTTACAAGTTGCTAGTCAGCAGATAACCTAACTTCTCTTCTTGCGTTCTTTTTTTTTTTTAAGGATTTTACTTATTTATTTGTCAGAGAGAGAGAGCAAGAGAGCTAGCACAGGCAGACAGAGTGGCAGGCAGAGGCAGAGGGAGAAGCAGGCTCCCTGCCAAGCAAGGAGCCCGATGTGGGATTCGATCCCAGGACTCTGGGATCATGACCTGAGCCAAAGGCAGCCGCTTAACCAACTGAGCCACCCAGGTGTCCCTCTTCTTGCGTTCTTTTAACAGCTCATATGATCTAATCTTATTTTTTACTAGTTAAATAAATATATGTATGCTCTCTGGTATTTGCCAAAGGCTTTTTCTTAGTAGAGAAAACATGTGATTGAAGGTCATGTCTACTCGCTAATGCTGTGCATGGGAAAGAAACCTTTTTTAAAAATTGAAATATAGTTGGCAGATGATGTTACATTATTAGTTTCAGGTGTACAAGATAGTGATTTTACAACTCTATGTTATGCTGTCCTCACAAGGTTAGCTACCATCTTTCACCTTACGATGCTACTACAATACCACTGAGTATATTCCCTATGCTGTACCTTCCATCCCCATACTATATTCATTCCATAACTGGAAGTCTGTACCTCCCACTCTGATTCACCCATTTTGCTCATCCCTCCACCGTCTTCCGCTCTGGCAACCATCAGTTTGTTCTCTGCATTTATGGGTCTGTTTGTGCTTTTGTTTGTTGATCAGGACAGGAGGCTTTTATATGGGGGATAACCAGTCCAAAGGAAAATTTGAAAGAAAAAAAATAATAAATAACTCCTTATTGGTTTCTGTGTTTTAATGGAATATTTTGCTGTAATTTAGTTTCCTTCTAAGCAGAGAAATACTAATTTTGGTAAGCTGGATAATTAAAATAATTATTTTGTGGAAGACAAAATACACTAATATTTAACTTCCTTAGATAAAATAACATTTTGTATTGAAAGAATTTGAATCCCTATTTTTTTAAAGATTTATTTATTTGTTAGAGAGAGAGTGCATGCGATTGTGGGGAGTGGGCAGAGCAAGAATCCTAAGTAGACTCCATGCTGAGCATGGAGCCTGATGTGGGACTTAATCTCAAGACCCTGAGATCATGACCCGAGCTGAAACCAAGAGTCAGACACTTAATTGTGTCACCCAGGTGCCCCTTGAATACCTATTAAGCAAGTCTATAAATCAGAATAGCCTTTTTAGTAATGCATTTTATTATCCTGACTAACAAAATTCAAAATAACATTAATTCTTATATTTGATTTATGATGTTTATGTGAAATTCTAGTATCTTCAGCTGTACTTCTAAACTGTTCCTGCCAAGTCTGGATTTTTCAAAAAAACAATGACTGTCTAAAAGTTTTTTTTTAATTAATTAATTTATTTTTATTTATTTTCGCCATAACAGTATTCATTGTTTTTGCACCACACCCAGTGCTCCATGCAATGCCTGCCCTCCCTAAAACCCTCCACCAGGCTCCCCTAACCTCCCACCCCCCGCCCCTTCAGATCCCCTCAGGTTGTTTTTCAGAGTCCATAGTCTCTCATGGTTCACCTTCCCTTCCAATTTCCCTCAACTCCCTTCTCCTCTCCATCTCCCCATGTCCTCCATGTTATTTGTTATGCTCCACAAATAAGTGAAACCATATGATAATTGACTCTCTCTGCTTGACTTATTTCATTCAGCATAATCTCTGTCTAAAAGTTTTTAAAATTGTTTTGGATAAATTGCCAATCCCCTCTCATCAAAAAATAAACAAACAGGGGATGTTTTCACAGAATACATACCAGATGAAAGCAGAGCAGTTAAATGGGCTTTAGGACATGTTTTCAGAGAAATATTTCCTAAAATATAAGATTTGATCACCTAAAAATTTTCAGAATTTTTGCTTTCGCTCAGCAAAATACTTCAAACAGCTTATAATTTATAAAGTATGTGTATGTATATATATTATATATATATATATGTTTTATGACATTTATATGATCCTGATAGGAGAGATTTATTTACTTATTTATTTTTTAATTTAATTTAATTATTTTTTATTTTTTTAAAAATATTTTATTTATTTATTTGACAGAGAGACAGAGACACGGAGAGAGGGAATACAAGGAGAGGAAGTCGGAGAGGGAGAAGCAGGCTCTACCCTGAGCAGGGAGCCTGATGTGGGACTCAATCCCAGGATCCTGGGATCATGACCAGAGCTGAAGTTAGATGCTTAAGGACTGAGACCAGAGCTGAAGTTAGATGCTTAAGGACTGAGACACCCAGGTGCCACAGGAGAGATTTATTTACTTGTGTCTGTGATACTATTAGAAGCTAACACAAGCTCATTGCAAAAGTAAACCTATTATTTTTAATAAACAAAACAAAACTTTAATTACCCATCAGGCTCAAGAAAAATAGTAAAAAAGAGAAAGTAGACCTCATCTAAGGCTTATCTAAGGTGTTAGTAAAGGCTGTTATGTTAGATAGGATTAGTTAGGAGGAGTTTGAATTGTGTATTTTAAAAATCTCAAAGCAAGGGTGCCTGGGTGATGCAGTCAGTTGAGCATCTGACTCTTGGTTTTGGCTCAGCTTGCAATCTCAGGGTCTTGATATTGAGCCCTGTGTTAGGCTTCATGCTCAGTGCAAGTCTGCTTGAGATTCTCTCTCCCTCTCCGTCCATCCCCCCTCCCCCGTTTATGTGCCCCCCCAAATAAATAAATACATCTTTACAAATCTCAAAACAGCACTACTAAAACAAGAGAGACTTTATTTCTTTTCCCCCATAAAAGACTATTGGATACCAGTGGTCTACATCCCACTGCTAAGGGAGGCTGGCACAGCTGTGTGGATTGTGCCTCTGGCTGGAATGCCCTTAGCTCTCTCCTTCCTCCCACCATCCTGGTTAACCACTATTCACCTTTCAAACCTCAGATATAAAGTCATTTTCTCAAGTATGCTATGGCAGATACTGCTACTAGCCTCCCAAATATCTATTTCTTTATTCTTCTTTATTAAAAGACTCCTAATTCTTAATTAGGCACATTTCACATGGCTATACCATTCCCTCTTATAGCTAGATATGGCTGTATGACTAAGTTTTCACCCACTAATCTAAGGGAACAGGTTGTGTGAAGCTTTTTTAAAAGAGGTGGAAGGCACCGTTTCCCACTTTACTCCTTTCTACTACTTGGAATGCAAAACTGATTGCTGGAGCTCAAGCAACCATCTTTGATGATGAGGTAGAAGCACATACTTAAATTGGCAAAAACCAAAATAAGGAGTATAGGCTTCTGGCTACTTGGACTTTACATAAATAGCCTTGGATCACATATATACAGTAGTCTTTTATATGAGACAGCAGTAACCTTCTTTCTTGTTCTTTCTTTCTTTCTTTCTTCTGTCATTTTTATTTTGTGATTTTTATATGTGACTGAACTTTGTCCTAATTAATATAACAGCCTTTGCTTACCCATTAGGTAAGGTCAAATTTCTCTGTTTTATAGGTTTATAGCACCATATTTTTTTCTTTCATACTAGTCATCTCAGTATGTCATTTACATTTATTTTTTAAAATTTTGTTTAAATATTTATTTATTTTTAGAGAGAGAAAGTTGAGGCGTGGGAGAGGAGGAGCAGAGGGAGTGAGAGTCTCTAACAGACTCCCTGCTGAGTATGGAGCACAACACAAACCTCGATCTCATGACCCTGAGATCAAGACCTGAGCCCAAACCAAGAGTCAGATGCTTAACCAATGAACTACTTAGGTGCCCTGAGTATATACCTTTACATTTATATATATTGGCCTTCTTTCTTTTTTAGTGAAGACTCTAGACAACAGAGCCTATGTATATTTGTGCTCACTTTTATTCACTGGAGCCTATCTTGGTGCTGACCGCAAAGTCAATATTTCATAAATATCTGCTCAATAAGGAATGATCACAAGGTCAATATATATGAGCTTTGATAAGCTTAAGTGGAACCTTAAGTTTCTCATGAAATCCAGTGAATAATGTTTATGTTTCAGACCCATGTTTGTACTGATTATATATCCAGCAGTAGTAATGGATTTATAACCATCAATTTTGTCATAAGACTTTATTGGTGAAAGGTGTGATGTGAAAAATACTATCTGTTTTGGCAGATGAAATTCACTGTCCCCATTATACTGTGATGAAATTCAGTTTCCAGTTATCTTAATTACATTTGTCTTTACTTTTAGGAATGATATCCATTGTGGAGATGGGGATTTTAAAAAGTAATTATTAAGTGTATGCTCACAAATTATATAAATTGGGTATGTCATAAGTTAGAAATGTAACAGTTTTAAAATCAGTGATCTCATAGTGAATTTTAAATAAATAATATCTATATGTATGTAAAATCAGTGATTTCAGAAAGTACATTTTTATGTAATAAATCACTATAATTATATATGTTTATATATATATATATTTTTTTTTTGGCTTCATGATAGAATGTTCTGCCAGTTCTCAGAACCAAAAGAAGCATCAGTTTACTTAGCATTCAAATTACTTCTAATACAGTTCCATGAAAATAGTAGAAAAACATCAGTTTACTTAGCATTCAAATTACTTTTACTACAATTCCATGAAAATAGGAGAAAATATTAAAATCTTTTTGTTTGCATATCATACAACCTCAGGTAACACAAAGCCTTACCATAGCAAACAGTCAAGCTTGGTAAATGTGAGAGAAGTGTAAAACATAAAGGGGTCAATTAAATTAGGACTTTGTTTTTGTAAGTGGACATGTGACTCATTTGAATGTAAGCCCTCTCACAAGAGTGGACCTTTTTTTGAAGGAAAACAAAATTCTGTAAGGATGCCATGGTAACTGCAGGTAGAAATGCATTTACACATATTTTGTTCATGGGAACTGGAGAGTCAAAGGGTATTCTAGGAATAGAGTTTATTAAAAAGGTAATTCGTGGGTCATGCAACATGTTATCATTGCATTCATTTAGTCTTAATAGAAGGATGCAAACTTTTATACCTGGGAAACTGAACACAATGGCATAGAAATAAGAATCACCTGCTCTAATTATTTTTTTTTAAGATTTATTTATTTATTTATTTGACAGACAGAGATCACAAGTAGGCAGAGAGGCAGGCAGAGAGGGAGGAGGAAGCAGGCTCCTCACTGAGCAGAGAGCCCCATGCAGGGCTGGATCCCAGGACCCCGAGATCATGACCTGAGCTGAAGGCAGAGGCTTTAAACCACTGAGCCACCCAGGCACCCCACCTGCTCTAATTCTGACCATTTTTATTTAATATGATTCCTGTAAGCCTTTTTTTTTTTAAATACAAGGAATATCAAAATTCTGATGGGGCTTCTGAAATATCAAGAAGAAAGTCAATAAATGGTTCACTTAGTGTTAGTTTTAGGTGTAGTAAAACTCCTTAAAAACTGATTATCCATCACTGTTACACAGAATATTATGTTATCTAGAATTCTCCATTAATCCCCTGATTAAAACAAAACTATTAGCAAGCAATTCATCAACAGATGGTAAGGCGTGGCATGGAACCTTCTGGCTGAACAGAAGTAGATGATAAAAGAAAATGTGAGTTATTTTTCCTGGGTGTCTACAGAAAATGGATATGTAGCCCATGATAACTATTTCTGTATTGTGATACTAGAAAATGTAACATTAAATGTGCAATTGAATACCATCTGTCTAGTTGCAGGCCAGAATCATGATCACAGACCTGACATATTAAGTAAAGCTCTAATGAGAGAGTGGAAGTCAGAGGTACAGTTCCTACTGAGAATGTTTATAGCTTAGAACAGTGTACAGATGGAATTTTTTTCTTTTGTTATGATATTAGAGCGCTTTTAAGATAGAAGTACTGACCATTTTGAGATATTGGGGTCAACCAAAGCTTCTTTAACAACCATAGATATTTCAAAAATAGTTCAGGATAGTAATTAATTGCTGTTCTACAGGAGCATTTTAATTAACAGTTTTGAGGCTCCTAGCATCAGTGATTGAAATCTTGCTGCTCTTTTCCTGTCTTCCTTACGGGGGTTATACATTCTTAGCAGTGAAAAAGGAGTTGTGATTGTGGTTGTCAGGCCAAACACAGGATTAGAATCACCAGGTGAAAGCTCTGAAATCAGAGGCAGAAAGAGGAATGTAGGGATTCAAGTTTATGCGAAAAACCTAGAAATAGAGACCCCCCAGGGAACCCAACTGTTGACTCTTCCATTTCTCCTTTAGGGGGCCTGTCTTGCTAATGTCTAATCAGAATGGTTGTCTGTAGACATCTTTTAAAACGGACATGTATAGATTGTTAGTATTTCAGGATGGTGATATAAAGTCTAAGGATAATACGCTTACGTGTTGCCAGAAGCAAGGGACTGGCTGTTTTCTCTCTAGTGCAGAGAATGTGACCTTAGTTGGGTACCTACCCTGTAGGGTATCAGCAGATAAGGAGAAGATAGGCCGAGATATGCTGCTGCTTTGTGTGGTGGCCGCTATTTTCTTAAGGTCTGTGACCCTCGCCACGTAAATTGGGAACTTATAGCTTGTATCTCCATGCTGTTCCTTCCCACCAATCTGTAACACAATCTAAAAATCTGAAGATAACATGACATTTAAACTTATTATTAGCTTAAATAATTAATTAATTAAACTCATTGCCTTCTTAAGATGCCAACTAAGCAATATGAGTTCCTGTTATATATTGTATAGGTACTTTTACACTTAGGTGATGAATTTTTAGTAATTTTTCTTTATGTATTTTCTTTGCATATGATGTTAATAATTCACATTGATTATTTAATAATGAAAAATAGACATTTCTAGAAAAACAGCCTTGTTCAGCATTGTCCTTTTTTTACGATTATAAGAAAACTCTTATTTTATTAAACTCTCAAATTAACTCAGAGCAAAATTGACTTTTTTTGTTATGCAGTTCTAAGAATTGTAACACATACATAGATTATGTAACCACTGCCACAATCCAAATATACAGTAGTTTCATCACCCCCAAAATTCCCTCCTGCAATCACTATTTTGTACTCCTCTCTGCCCCCAACCATCCTCTGGCAATTTGATCTGCTCTCCATCACTGTAGTTTTTCTTTTATCTTTTCAAGTGTCATATGAATGAAATCATACATAATTTAACCTCTAGAGACGTTCAACCTAATACCTTTTGAGAGTCATCCAAGTTGTTGTATGTATTAATAACATGGATGCTTTTAAAAGCTGCTTTTGCAGAGTTCCAAATAAATACATTTTTTCCCTATGTAAATATACCATGGACCAAGTGACAATTTTGATGTTTCTTACTAGAAACTTCATATCTTAAACTCCAAGGCCCAAAAAAAAAAAATTAATTTGATCTCTATTACAGTAACAATGTGGAAAAAAGATAAGACTTTATTTCAGAAAACACATTTGCTAGAGGTTTTATCAGAAGAGCATTTTTAGGGCACCTGGGTGGCTCAGTGGTTTGAGCCTCTGCCTTCCGCTCAGGTTATGAACTCAGGGTCCTGGGATCGAGTCCCGAATTGGGCTCTCTGCTCAGCAGGGAGCCTGCTTCCCTCTCTTTCTGCCTGCCTCTCTGTCTACTTGTGATCTCTCTCTCTCTCTGTCAAATAAACAAATAAAATCTTTAAAAAAAAGAGCATTTTAAAATTACATTAAAAAATAATGTTTTTATTAGACCTTTCAACCATTTTTATCTTCAGGAATTAAAGATATATACTCTTAGTGTATTTAAAGGTAAGAGTTGGATTTTAACAAATATAGTTTATATTAATGATCATTTAATTATTGATGGGAGCCAGAGTGATCGGAGATACCCGTTAATGGCGCTGTAACCTTAGGTAGTTGAGTTAATCACTTCTCACCTATTTTCTTTTTTTTTTTTTAAAGATTTATTTATTTGACAGAGAGAGAGAGAGAGATCACAAGTAGGCAGAGCAGGAGGCAGAGAGAGAGGGGGAAGCAGGCTCCCTGCTGAGCAGAGAGCCCAACTCGGGGCTGGATCCCAGGACCCTGAGATCATGACCTGAGCGGAAGGCAGAGGCTTAACCTGCTGAGCCACCCAGGCACCCCAATCACTTCTCACCTATTAAAAAAATCAATAAAAGCATGCATTTCATTGGTTTTGTGTTGTTAAATAAAATAGCATATATGAAGCTCTTTGCATAATTCTTTTACTCATCAAGGGCTAGTGGAAGCTATTCATATTATTTAATTCCTCTTTAATTCCACAATAAAAATGTTCCAAACTTGTTTAATGTTCTACTTCTATGTGTATTATCTGGCGTTAAATTAAAAATATAGGACCATGCCCAGTGGTCCATGTAGAATATGATCCTTTTGTTTAAATGCTTTTAAGTGAATGAATTTCAAAAATTCTGGAATTATATTTTGAAAGATATTGCAACCAGTTTCTTTTCCTGAACAGTAGAATTTTAACGTATTATAAAATATCAAAGGATTTTTGTCAGTGTACTAAAATTTTGGTGATTTTATTTTGTTTTTGCTTATTTGCACAACTTGTTCTAGAGTAAATGGACATTCCTTTTTTGCTAGGGAAGATAAAAGTTACATATGATGTTTATCTTAAAATATCGTTTCATTTCTCACTTGTACAACAGAGCTAATAAATATGGTACAAAGTATTTTATTGAAGATAAAATATCTTTTATTAATATATTTTGTTAAAGTTAAAAAAAATGTAACAACACTATTATTCCCATTGCATTTGTTTGGTCTAAATACAATTATTTGTGAGCTTGTTTATCATGTGGCTCTATCCTGAAGAAATCTGAAAACCTGAAATGTACAAATCATACCATGTAGGTACATTTTCAGCAATATCATTTAAAAAGCATGGTTCAAGATGAATGCATCTTGATGACTAAATTAAGTAGTTAAAATATTGGTTTGTTTTTTAGTAATTCAATTTGAATATCATTTTGAAGAAAGTAGAAAAATACCTAACTTAGTTTTACTTTAAACAATGGTTATCTATTTTGGCCATATACACATACTTTATTATTTTAAGTAAATAATTAGAAGTTTATGTCCTTATTTAGCAAAGGATAAGGGCGCCAGGGTGGTTCAGCCAGTTGAGCATCTGACTCTTGGTTTCAGCTGAAGTCAGGATCTCAGTGTTGTGAGATAGAGCCCTGTGTGGGGCTCCACGCTCAGCAAGGGTTCTGCTTGAGATTCTCACTCTCCCTCTCCTGCTGCCCCTCCCCACTCATCACTGGGGACATTCCAAGGGTTTAGAAGCTCGCTCTTACAAACCTGGGACAAAGACCATATAGAGAGATACATATACATATATTTTAGAATTTTCTTTTTTTTAAGATTTTTTTCTTTATTTGACAGAGAGAGAGAGATCACAAGTAGGCAGAGAGGCAGGCAGAGAGAGAAGGAGATGCAGAGAGAGGGAGCCTGCATCCCTTGCTGAGCAGAGAGCCTGATTCGGGGCTCGATCCCAGGACCCTGAGACCATGACTTAACCTGAGCCAAAGGCAGAGCCTTAACCCACTGAGCCACCCAGGTGCCCCACTTAAATAATTTCTGAAGTTGCTTCTGTGATTCTCATGGTATAAGCACCTCATGATGCTGAAGTAATCTCAGTTTTTAAAGGTAATCCTTACACATTAAAAAGTGTACATTGTACTTTTCAAAAAACAAAGCCCTTGTGGCAGGGCAGGTGGCCCATCTTGTGCTTTTCCCCTGTAGGAGTGATGCACTCTAACCTGGAAGGTGGACTTAGACATAGTATGTTGATCTCCAGTGTGATGTCTCCCTGAGGAATTGTCTAGAATAATGTGGAGTACATTGATTTTTCCTTGTGAGCTGACTTTTAAAACCAAATTCTCCCCACAGAGAAGATGCGATTTCCCCGTAAATATGTATATGTGACAAGTTTCAGAACATCAGTTTCAGGTCCGCCTTTGGCAACTCATTTTTTTTTTTTTCAAAAGGAAATGAATAGTAGTAGATTTGTGCTAGAATGAAGTGATCAGATGACAGATAAAGGAGATATGTGTTGCATTATCTATGACATTTTTGGAGACTCAGCTTGTAATTTTTTTATAAGATACTTCTAGGAATCTGATTTTCTTATTCTTATTTCTTAGGGCAAACAGTCTCAACTATGTTAAGTACCATCTATCTGAGGATTCCTGGGAGTTTAAAACTGTGTTCAGGAGTTGATATATCATTTTATAATTGGAGTTAATTAGGGAGTGGGAAAAACATGTAATACTCATATACTTATTAAAATGCTTTTCTTTGGACTATTATAAATATTTTCAGAAAGAGGTTGTGCACATCACCATGTGTTCTCACTTTGGTGCTCAGTTTGCCTGTGTGGTGAAAGATCATTTGGAGCAGAGCATCATGGGTTCCAATGCTGTTAGGCCCTATGCATCTGTGTGATTTGTAACGAGTATCTTCCAGTCAGTTCCTTCTTTATAAAGCAATGAGTTTAAACCAGATAGTCTGAGTTCCTTTCAGCTTTAAAAGCTGGTAGTTCAAAAAAAAAAAACAACCTATAGTTCTATAAGTTTTCTCAGTTCAACTATATCACCTTTGAAGTACCATTTGATTAATCATTGTTTTTGTGTTTAATGAAGATGAGTGTTTTCAATCTATAATGATAATAATACCTAATGTTATTTAAAATAGTTGTTTTTATACCTAAGTTTATCTAACAAAATGAGTAATGTTTTATGTCATTCACACAGAATTCTATAGAAGCTATTTCTCTTTGTTTATTACCATGAAAATGAAGAGATTCATATAATTTTTTTGATTTTATATACTTGAATGGGAACAGTGATTTGTATTAAAGGTTTTGAAAATGAGACTTCTTTCATGATACCATTCTGCAATGTAAATATTTCTATGATAGCCTTTGTCATATTTTATAACAATTAAATGTGGACTTCTTTCTCTCAAAAAGTTCAGAGACTGTATCTTACTTACCATAGTTTATATTTCAGCATCCGCAGTGATGCCTGCCAAAGAGTACTGATTTAATATCTGTTAAGTGGACAAATTAATGAATGATGAGTGAGTGGTGTGCCATTATAGAAACCAAGAGGGGAGACAGTTTTAAAGACAGGAGTTATACATTGTGTCAAATATTAGACAGATTATTAGATGTGGTCCAAAAGGACCATTGGATTTAATCCATTAAAAGTAGAGATAGATTGCACTGAACAAATTAAAAATCAAATGGAAACAGTGAAGTTAGACTACTTAAGAAGCATAGTTATATAAAGGAGAAATCTAAGGCAGAAGAATAAAGGTTGTACATATATGAAAGGCACTGTTTTTAAATCTTTAAATATGTTACTAGTACATAATTTTTGAAGGCTATGCTGAAGGGTCCAATGGAGATGCCGGAAGATGAGGGTACTCAGGGTAAGTAGTGGAGTGGCAGATCAGAGGAGGGAGAAGATAAAAGTAGTGGCACAAAAAATTTGATATTTTGGGAAAGGCATAGATGGTTGAATTCTTTGGAAAAGATAATTTGAAAAGAAAATGAGGGGTGCATGGGTGGTTCACTCAGCTGAGCATCTGACTCTTGGTTTCAGCTCAGATCATGGTCTCCTGGGTCGTGTGATGGAGTTCCATGTCCAGGCTCCATGCTCAGCAGGGAGACGGCTTTAAGATTCTCTCCCTCTGCCCCTCCCCCAACCCATGTGTTCTCTCTCTCCCTCTCTCTCAAATAAATAAATCTTTTAAAAATTATTTTAAAAAAGAAAATGAATGCATGTAAAAGAGGGCAAAATGAAGAAATTTATTCCAAATTAGAAAGACTAAAAGTGGAGGCTGTGACTTCTCTGTGAGACAATGTTCATTGTCCATTCTCATGCATAATGACTTGCAAAAATAATCTCTTCTTGCCTAATAACCTGAAGGAATCTTGATACTACTATATTGGAACGCTCTGAAGCAAGTGGGTATTGCATAGTCACTCTCTTAAAAAATGGCTGTACACTCTTGAAATATTCCTCAGTGAACCTTATTCAGCTATTACCTTTAGTCCTAAATGCACAGAAGTTTTCAATGATTTTTTTCCCCTAATACTATATCATCTGTAATTACCTGTATAATAAAAACAAAATAATGCACTGGCATTCTCCTTATTATTTTTATTTTATATGCTGGTTTAGTCATTTTTTACTTATTTGATTTTATGATCAGAGAACATCTATGCAATTAACCCTTGGTTTATATTAGCATACTTTATTCTTCTTAGTAACTTACCACTTTCAGATTCATTCAGTTTTTATGTTCTACTGGGTTTTTAGAATTTTCAGTTCATGTCCCCCAAGTTATATTTGTTTTTCTGCAGTGCTTGGCACCAGACAATTGCTACAGAGCTAGGTCTGAAAAACATGTAGGCCCATCCTCTTCTTAAGCGATAAGAAAACTTTAAAATTAAAGAAGTTGTGTCAATATTAACTTATTAAATGATTTTTATCTTTGATGCTATCTCTATTTTCTGTCACTAGCAAAAAAATGTGTACATGGAGTATTTGTTACAGTTAAAAGAAAGCCTAGCCAGAATTCACTGGAAACAAAAGGCTGTCCCTGGATGCTGGATATTATTGTTCGCACTTTGGTGAAATGAATTGGCTCTGTCCGTATTTGCTGTTTATTGCAAGTCTCAGATTATAAACCTCAAGTAGAAGCACCCAAATGGCTGAACATTTATGGGTGCTCCAGTCGTTAAAGATCAGGGTAAACATCTGACTTCTTTGCAGTGAAATGCAGATATTTCCTTCTCTGAGACCCACCTACCCATCCGTCCCTCTAACAACTCTCTCTCCTAACTCAGTTACTTTCCATCCCTCTAACAACTCTCTCTCCTAACTCAGTTATTTTACCTCAAGTAATGACCACTTTAGCTAAACTTGTCAGTGAGATCTTGCTAGGTAGGGAATTTTAGGAGAAACATGAAAGAGGAAGCTTTATACTTTACGTATAAAGTTTCGGAGCAGTTGGAAGTCCCCCCTCCCTTTTTTTAAACCAACAGACCCAACGGAGAAAAGGAAGAACTTCAGAGGGGTAAGAGAGAAAAGAACCAAGAAGAGTAAGAAAGGGGTATAGATAAGAAGAGTGAGTCTATGGCCATTGAAGTATTCTTTGTTTTCTTAATTCTTGAGAGCTGGTTCTTTTCCCATCCTTGAATTTTGTGAGACACTCATTAGTCTTATAATAATCTATCCTTAGTAATCAAGTAAATTCAAGTTATCTGTTAACTCTGGTTGCTGTAAATACATTCCTTATTTGTAGGTCAATTAAAATGGATAAAATATGGTGGGGTTTGATGTGGGTGAGATAGTGAAATATTTATATAGGTTTTACATTTATAAACTTTTAAAATTATGGAATAAATTCTACCATAAATAATGCCTTATAGGTTGGTATACTATGCAAATCATATTAAAAAGGAGAGAAAACAGAAATTATACACTTGAAAAACCCTGTTATATTTTACTTTGAAGAATTAGTTTTTTGATATTTAACTTACAAACAACAGGTTATTTCTAGTTTAACAGATTTCTTGCTTATCTGAGTACGTTTCTTCTGGATATACTTTCAGCTTAATGTGTCTACATTCAAAGTATAAAGGATCTAAAATTCTCTAGGGTTAATGCAAACTGGTGCAGCCACTCTGGAAAACAGTATGGAGGTTCCTCAAAAAGTTAAAAATAGAACTACCCTACAATTCAGGAATTGCTCTATTAGGTATTTACCCAAGGAATAAAAAATACTGATTTGGGGGGCGCTTGGGTAGCTCAGGCCATTGAGCACCAACTCTTGATTTTGGCTTAGGTCATGATTTCAGGGCCCTGGGATCGAGCACTGTGTGGAGCTCTGTGCTCAGTGTGCAGGCTTCAGGATACTGTCTCTCCCTCTCCCTCTGCCCCTTCCCCTGCTTCCTCATGCTCTTGAAAATAAATAAATAAATCTTTAAAAAAAATACTTATCCAAAGGGACCCATGCACCCCACTGTTTATAGCAGCATTATCAACAGTAGCTGGGTTAGGGAAAGAGCACAAATGTCCATCAACTGAGGTATGGATAAAGAAAATGCAGTACACACACACACACACACACACACACACACACAAGAATATTATTCAGCCATAAAAATGAAATCTTGCTATTTGCAATGATGTGAATGGACCTAGAGATATTAAGCTAAGTGAAATAAGTTAGAGAAAGAAAATTACCATATACTTTCACTCATGTAGAATTTAAGAAATGTAACAGTTTAATGTAACTGATAAAAATGTAACAATTTAAGAAATGTACATTTAAGAAATGTAACATGGGGGAAAAAAAGAGAAAGGCAAACCATAAAACAAACTCTTAACTGTGGGGAACAAACTGAGGGCTGCTCGAGGGGAAGTGGGCCAGGGTGAGGGGCTAAATGGATCATGGATATGAAGGAGGGCACTTGTGATGAGTGCTGGGTATTGTATAGAAGTGATGAATCACTAAGTCCTATACCTGAAACTAATATTACCCTGTATGTTAACTAACTGGAATTAAATAAAAACTTAGAAGAAAAAAGAATAATCCCAGGATTCAAGTAGAGTTTTCCTGTGCAGCATACTATTATTTTCAATTAAACTCACACTAGAACTTTTCTTTTTTTTTTTAGGAGCCTTCTTCCTTAAAAGCTTTTCTAAATATCTGTCTGAACTTTTAAATATTAAGAATGATACTAATAGCAGAGGTTTTAAATTAGATAATTATTGCTATTAAAATGTGTACAATGTCTTCTTAATTCTAGAGGTATAACAGCTACTTTCTATAAAAGATGCCAGTATTGGGGCACCTGAGTGGCTCAGTGGGTTAGGCCTCTGCCTTCGGCTCAGGTCATGATCTCAGGGTCCTGGGATCGAGCCCCGCATCGGGCTCTCTGCTCAGCGGGGAGCCTGCTTCCCCCTCTCTCTCTGCCTGCCTCTCTGCCTATTTGTGATCTCTGTCAAATAAATAAAATCTTTAAAAAAATGCCAGTATTTCCAGAACTGTAATTCTGAATTATATTCACAATTTCTGAATTAGTATCACAAGTATTATTAGCAACATTATCACTTTTTAACTTATATATATGATCAGAAGAATAGATATCTTTTAAATTGGTTCACCAGATTTATTTGCTTTTAATTGTTGGAAAGTCCCCACATGGAACTTTGTTTTTATCAGACTAGTGATTTTACACTTCCCAGCACAGTAAGGGCCTATTCCAAACTCTGGGGGTTACTTTTCTTTACCCTCAAACTCCTGGTTCCCTCTCACATCACCCCACTGATCTGAATTCTATATCTTCTTCCTCTACCTTTTCATGATTCATCCCTGAATATCTTTCATATATGCTCTCCTTTCCTTGAACTCTATATATACTTTTCTAGTATCTACCTCAAAACGGTTAAGGCAAATATGAAATTAGATAGCATCTGTACAATGATTGACATATTTTAGGTGTTCAATGGATACAAACTTTCTCTTTAATGAAGTATATACATTTGAAACTTTGTCTTGGCTTTAATCAAACCATGAACACAATGGGTTATGTTTCATGATGTTTCATAATAAAACTTCTTTTTAAAAACAGTGGAGAATCTTTGAAAAGTGCTGTGTGTGGGTTTTTTTTTTTAATTTTTAAATTTTTAATTTTTTTATTTTGAGGTGGCAAGTGTGTGCGCGAGCACGGGGAGGAGCAGAGGGAGAGGGACAAGCAGACTCTGCCCTGAGCACAGAGTCTAATGCAGGGCTGGATCCTATGACCCTGAGGTCATGACCTGAGCCAAAATCAGGAGTCGAGCACTTAACAGACTGAGCCACCCAGGTGCCCCAGAAAGTGATGGTTTTTACATGGAAGGCAGAACTTGGTAGTTTGCATCTGTTACTAATTCTATCAGAACTCTATTGTAACTGACACGAAGAGATTCCTTAGACTATCTCAGTCAGTGCTCCGGAGAACATAAAAATTATTCATCAAGAGAAGACTAACTTTTCATGTACATAGATTTAGGAACCCCTGAAGTACCTTCCGCAGTGTCTCTGCACACCCATGGTTTTCTCCTGAACCACATTTTATTAAGTTCATGCCTCTCCTTATGGCATCCGCATACCATAAGTAAACCTCCTATCAAAGTCTTGCCAAAGTATGAGTTTAGTTGAATATTTGTAAAATTTTTAGCTATCTAAAGATGGGGTTTTCATATATAATTAACTAATTTTCTATGGCAATTTCTATGATACAGGATATTTGTCAATTTGGCAACTCTTAGAATGCTTAACGGGAGTCCTCATAATCTACTCCAACACCAAATATTAAAGTGGTTATCATTGGGTTATAGCATTTAGGATGATTTTTTTTTTCTTAAGAGCTGTCTTTTCCATCTTACATGCTATCATGTCTGGAGGCGACCTCGTCTTTCTAAAACTGATCTTTTAGAGAAGCTGTCAGTAGTGTCTGTCTGCAAAGCAAAACTTTCCCTGCCACACTTCTCAGATTAAATCCCACAGTGGCTCCTAATTTTGCTAAAAGAAGACGGCCATTCTTCCCAGTTGAGTTTTAAAACCCCTAGAGGCCGGCTCCCGGCGATGTTTTTGGCATCATTCTTGCTGTTGTCTACCTCACACTTTTTGCTAGTTACTTGCCCTCCACAGTAAAGCCTGTTTCTTATTGTGTGTTTTTGCTGAATTCATCCACCTTCACCAGGATAATTATTTAACCTTTAAAACTCCTTCAGATTTCACCTCTTTAAAATGAATCCAACAGATGTTTTTATTGAGTAGCTACTAATTTTATGGTGGGGAAAAAGCAGAAACAGTACAGCTGCCCTAGCCTCCTGTCTAAAGGAGAAGCAAATACTCATCAGATACTCGAATAAATATAAATACAAAAAGTTAGTAAGACCTATGAAGTGAAGGGATGAGATTCAGAGAAAACTTTTCCTGAGGAAGTCCAGAACTTCTTCAGTCCAGAACTTGGCCTTAGCTGATTCAAAGGAAGGACAGGGAGTGGAGTGGTGGCTGAAGAACCCCTGGACAAGAGCTTTTCTACCATAGCAAGAGTCAAGTAAGGACTTTTCTTGGTACTCCCGTATCACTGTATGCACATCTCAGTCTTGATACTGATCTCATTAATTTGTCATTTCTACTTGCTTCACCAAAGAGATTGTAGAATTTTTGGACCATGAACTGTGTCTAATTTATTCTTGCTTATTCAGTCATAGCTGCCTGTCACATAAAAGGCACCCAAAACTATTCTTAAGAATTATTAGCTTATATCCTAATTGAAATGTTATACCTCAAAGTAGTGGGTTTCAATTAGTTCCAATATCATAAGGGAAAAGTGGGACATAAGAATCAGCATATTCTGTTCATGCATTTTGCTTTGTCATCTCATATAATATATAGTCTGTGTCAGTCTTTTCTCCTGTATAAGACTCAATAGAAATAGATGCTTTCATTTTAAATGAATGATAGAAATAATTTTGGCATGTTATTATACTTAAATTTATTTAAATTAATTTATAAAATTAATAAAATTTAAATTTATTAAAATTGAATTAAGTAAACTATTGCACTAAAATAGCTAAGGTATATATAGAAATAAGCAATTAAGTTCTCATTTAGGATAAAATCTCCTTTATTGTAATTCATGCAGAATGCCTTTTGCATAAAAAGTGGTTAGCTGATATTTATTCTTCCCTGATCAGAAGTATCAATAGATTAAATTTATCAGTGGTTTTCAGATAGATGCATTCTGTTAAATTTTCTTTTCTTTTTTTTTTTTAGAATTTATTTATTTATTTGACAGAGAGTGAGAGCACAGGGAACAGTAGAGGGAGAGGGTGAAGGAGAGGGAGTAGTAGGCTCCCCCTGAGCAGGGAACCCAATGCTGGGCTAGATCCCAGGATCCTGGGATCATGACCTGAGCCAAAGGCAGGCACTTAACATCTGAGCCACCCAGGCACCCCTTGTGTTAAATTTTCTGAATTTAAGCTTCTATATTGCCCAAGAAATCATACCCATAATGTTCAAATATGAGGCGCTAGCGCTGAAATTTTTAACTTTTGAGTCCTGTGACCTCCTTTCCTATCCTTTGCTTTCTGTTGCCTACAAGTATAAGGTTACATGATGCTGAAAAATGGTACAGGCAAATTGTTGGCACATTTAAGGTATATTAAGATATTTAGAGCTATATATTTAGGATCTGGAAAAGCTTTCTGTGAGAGAGAGTCCACTTTCTGACTAAGAGTAGGCCCTTAATAGACATTTATAGATGTTTATAAATAAGTCAATCCACTTTTTCTTTAACAAAGAAGTAAGACATCCTGATAAATCACCTAGTTCTTTTCAAAACATATATGATCCTCTGCTAATATTTTATAAGAAGAGTCAAATGGTGAGAACATTTCAATACTTATAACTAATATGTGATTACCTATTGCTTTTCACATATAACTCTATGTCCAGTGCTAAAGGATTTTTTTTAATTTAATTTAATTTTTTCAGTGTTCCAAATTTCATTGTTTATGCACCACACCTATGATCCATGCAATACATGCCCTCCCTAATACCCACCACCAGGCTCTCCCAACCCCCCACCACCCTCCCCTCCAGAATCCTCAGTTTGTTTCTCAGAGTCTGCAGTTTCTCATGGTTCGTCTCCCCCTCTGATTTCCCCCAACTCACTTGTCCTCTCCCTCTTCCAATGTCCTCTGTGTTATTCCTTATGCTTCACAAGTAAGTGAAAGCTTATGATAATTGACTCTCTTTGCTTGACTTATTTCACTCAGCATAATCTCCTCCAGTTCCTTCCATGTTGATACAAAAGTTGGGAATTCATCCTTTCTGATGGAGGCCTAATACTTCACTGTATATATGGGCCATATCTTTGTTATCCATTCATCTGTTGAAGGGCATCTTGACTCTTTCCACAGTTTGGCAACTGTGGTCGTTGCTGCTATGAACACTGGGGTACAGATGGCTTTTCTTTTCACTACATCTGTATCTTCAGGGTAAATACCCAGTAGTGCAATTTCAGGGTCCTAGAGTAGCTCTATTTTTTCATTTCCTTTTTTTAAAATTTTATTTATTTTTTTAAATTTCAGTGTTCCAGAATTCATTGTTTATGGACCACACGCAGTGCTCCATGCAATATGTACCCTCCACCACCAGGGTCACCTAACCTCCCACCCCTCTCCCCTCCAAAAACCCTCAGTTTGTTTCTCGAGTCCACAGTCTCCTATGGTTCATCTCCCTGTCCAATCTCCCCCAACTCACTTCTTCTCCCCATCTCCCCATGCCCTCCATGTTACTCCTTATGCTCCACAAATAAGCAAAACCAAGATAATTGACTCTCTCTGCTTGACTTTTTTCATTTAGCATAATCTCTTCTAGCCCTGTTCATGTTGATAAAAAAGTTGGGTATTCATCCTTTCTGATGGAGGCATAATACTCCATAGTGTATATGGACCACATCTTCTTTATCCATTCATCTGTTGAAGGGCATCTTGGTTTTTTCCATAGTTTGGCAATTGTGGCCACTGCTGCTATGAACATTGGGGTACAGATGGCCCTTCTTTTTACTACATCTATATCTTTGGGTTAAATACCCAGTAGTGCAATTGCAGGGTCATAGGGTAGCTCAATTTTAATGTCTTAGGGAATCTCCACACTGTTTTCCAAAGTGGCTGCACCAACTTGTATTCCCACCAACAGTGTAAGAGGGTTCCCCTTTCTCTACATCCTCTCCAACACATGTTGTTTACTGTCTTGTTGATTTTGGCCATTCTAACTGGTGTAAGGAGGTATCTCGATGTGGTTTTGATTTGAATCTCCCTGATGGCTAGTGATGATGAACATTTTTTCATATATCTGTTAGCCATTTTATGTCTTCTTTGGAGAAATGTCTGTTCATTCTTCTGCCCATTTTTTGACGTGATTATTTCTTTTGTGTGTGTTGAGTTTGAGGAGTTCTTTATAGATCTTGGATATCAGCCCTTTGTCTGTACTGTCATTTGCAAATTTCTTCTCCCATTCCGTGGGTTGCTTTTTTGTTTTGTTGACTGTCTCCTTTGCTGTGCAGAAGCTTTTGACCTTGATGAAATCCCAAAAGTTCATTTTGCTTTTGTTTCCTTTGTTTTAACTTTATGGTCAAATAATCTTCAACAAAGCAGGAAAAATATACAGTGGAAAAAAGACAGTCTCTTCAATAAATGGTGCTGGGAAAATTGGACAGCTATGTGTAGAAAAATGAAACTCGACCATTCTCTTACACCATACACAAAGATAAACTCAAAATGGATAAAAGACCTCAACGTGAGGCAGGAATCCATCAGAATCCTAGAGGAGAACATAGGCAGTAACCTCTTTGACATTGGCCACAGCAACTTCTTTCAAGATATGTCTCCAAAGGATTTTCTTTTCTTTTCTTTTCCTGTCTGCCTCTCTCTCCCTGCCCACTCTCTCTTCTTTTTTTTTTTTCTTTTTTCTTTTTTTTTAAGATTTTATGTATTCACTTGACAGGCAGAGATCACAAGTAGGCAGAGAGGCAGGCAGAGAGAGAGAGAGGAGGAAGCAGGCTCCCTGCTGAGCAGATAGCCTGATTTGGGGCTGATCCCAGGACCTTGAGATACGGGGATCCGGAGCCAAATGCAGAGGCTTAACCCACTGAGCCACCAGGGCACCTCTACTCTCTTTTCTTTATGTCTCTGCCTCTGTCTCTCTCTCTTATACACATACACATGTCCCACACAGAGTTTTGTCTTTTAAAAAAGAGATGCCAGCCTAGTGAACAGAGTAGCATTAGAAGTTGGAAAGGTAGACAGGAGCCAAGGTCATGAAAGACTTGATATGGGGGGTGCCTGAGTAGCTCAGTTGGTTAAGCATCTGCTTTCAGCTCAGGTCATGATCCCAGATATATATATTCTTTATACATAAAAAAATGTTTTGTTCTCCTACCACATAACTAACTTTCATTCCCCTGAGGACAATCTATAACTCATGAAGAATGCATGACTTACAAATTATAATTCAACAGATCATAGTAGTGATTTGGATATAGAATAGAAAGAAGGAGATCAGTTTTTGTAGCTTGTATGATGGTGTCTTTTCTGAGAATAGGAACAATGGAAATGGACCAGATTTGAGGGAGGTCAAGCAAGATTATGGGTATCCTTTTAGCATATTAAGTCTGAATTATCTTTGAGAAATCCAACTGGAATTTTTCATCCAAGTGGCCATAGAAATGAAGTTATCTCAATCATTCATTGCTTTTCTGAAGGTAACTAATATTTTCCTGCTTATAAAATCTGGTACCAAAAAAAAAAAAAGAGATTCCAGTACTTTTGACAATGTTTTAAAATACTTAGCCATACTATCTCTGGTAGCTCTCCTATTTCAATCATATTTCACCTTTCTTGCATCCCAGTCTCTGGTACCTGTATTCCCCAAGGCCCAGGCCCAGGCCAATAAATGTCAGCTAAGAAGACAAGAATGAGAAAGAAGATGCATAGCTCTTCTCCCTCTGTTAGTGTGAAGCATGATAGCATGGGCTATATTTTCAGTGGAGGAGGCCACATAGGTCAACTCATAAATTAACATTTGAATTTTTTATTCAGACCAAATGAATCTACTGAAGTAGGATGATAATTAAGAGTGGATGTGTGTCAACATTGGTCTGGGGGAAAAATGAGCCAGAAGACTGCAAAGAACTTAGCATTGTAGAACAAACACTGGATAGGAGAAAGAAATGAAATGTAAAAATCATTTAAGAAATAGGATTGCTTTGCCATTTTTGAGGTTTGTAACCTCCTACCCAAGTGTGAAGATGTTTTTCTTTTGATGTTTGATGTTCTCCTCTAGCAAGTAGCACTTGAACCCATTCTTAAGTCTATAATTACTGAACCCTAAAAGAAAAAAGTCTTACAGTGTTATCTTGAGTATAATTTTTAATATATGTATAAAGTTCCCTTAGGTTGAAGTCATGATTTTCATTGTGCAACAGGAAAACACAAATTTAACTTTGAGATAAAAAAAATATTTTCTTTCCAAATGAATAAAATGTTGGAGAATCCTTAATATACAACAACTCCATGGAAATCCAATCTTACATCATCTTTTCTTGCCTTCTAATTTCCTCATCATTTAAAATACACACACACAGACACACAGTGCTGCCACCACAACCACATTCCTTTTTTTAAACATTGGAACAAGGCTGTTTAACACTTATTTTTGAAATGTAGTTGGCTGTTTACTTGAGTTTTGTACCAGTTAGAGCATCCTGAAGCAGTCTTGACTTTTTTAAAGAAATGAAGGATGGCATTTTCTCTGTTTTAAAATTGTTTCAGCTATATGAGGAATTTGAGAAATAAGACAGAGGATCACAGAGGAAGGGAGGGAAAAATGAACCAGGACAAAACCAGAGAGGGAAACAAACCATAAGAGACTCTTAATCTCAGGAAACAAACTGAGGGTTGCTGGAGGGGAGGGCTGTGGGAGGGACGGGGTGGCTGGGGGATGGACACGGGGGAGGGTATGTGCTATGATGAGTGCTGTGAATTGTGTAAGACTGATGAATCACAGACCTGTACCTCTGAAACAAATAATACATTGTATGTTAGTAAAAAAAAAATGGTTTCAGCTATTTCATGAAATACAACATTTAAAAAAAATACAACTTTTTTTTTTTTTTTTAATTTTTAGGACCATCACCTCTGGGGTGGATTTAAGAAGAGTTTAAGCTATTCAATAGCCCTCTATTTTAATTCAAAAACTTACAAAAACAAGTTTTATGCTTTTTCTAGTGCAGAAAGGACTCTATTTCAACGTACTCCTCTCAAACTGGCACTCAAGCTACTATCGAATGAAACATGCACGTATTCATAATGTGCATTACAGTATGTGCTCCCTCAGGCCCCTGCACCTGGAGGGTAAACCCCGCAGGTCCTAACCCATTTTCACCAGCTCTTCCCACTTGCCAATTCAGGACTTTAAATAGTTAGCACAGAGCCGGCCACAGGTTCAGGTATTTCATAATTCTCCAGAAATATCTTAGGAGTCCCCCAAACAAACCCTTTGCGCTATGGTGATCTTCATCAGTGGTCCTGGCTTCTTTGACTGTCCTGGCCTCATTGATGTACATGACTCTGTAGCTTTGGGATTTCACTGTGGTGGGATTGTCTCTGCCACCACCTGAATGCCAGCTCCATGCTGTTTCAGGCAGATGTGTGGGAATTTTGTTATTTATGTGCAGTTCGCAGCGATTTATTTGTGTTTCGCTTATTTGGATTTCCTAACTATTCTCAGTGAACTTATATCAAATTATAATTTATATGAAAATAGATTTGGATTTAAGTAGTCAGTATAGTAGGTCACAGTAACTGTGTACCAAACCTCCATTTACTCTAAATACTGGTGTAAGGTCCAAGCTGCACAAATTGAGAAACATAGAGAATGTTTAGAAAACCATGAATATAATTCTGTATTTTAATTTAGGCATGAGAAGAATCAGGTATCATATGAAAATATTTCTTACATACTAGGTGGAGTTAATCATCTATATATTCTTTGAGAAATGAGCCACAATCTGGGGATCCCATGAAGCTTTATTTGATAAACCTGGTAGAATCTCATCTGTGAAGGTGATCTGTGTGTAAATGGGATATCTCCAGAATAACAAGATAATATCTCAAAAACTTTTTAAGGAGTACTAATTTTAAGCGCATAATTATTTTTTAAGCACTACTACTTTTTAAGCATGCCATTTTTTCTGGCAAGACCACCTTGGGAGTACACTATAGTTGCGCCATCCTGTGGCTCTGATTTAAGAATTACTTTAGTTTACCAAAATATATACATTTCTTGTCAGCAAGAGTAAGTTAGCCTCTACAACTTTTTTCTCTATTCTATAATGTACATCCTTGATACATATATTTTTAAAATTTATAACATTCTGTTATGACCACTTCAAAAATGCACTGTGGATTTTATGCTAAAATATTGTTTATCTGCATGTTATGTCAAATAGCATCAATTCAGTGTACAATATAATTTTTACAATGATATTTTCAAATATAGATAAATATGTGTCAGAAAATTAAATATATTTCCTTCTGAAATAGTCTTTTTTAAAAAATAGTCTTTAAAATAGAGGCAATTTATTTTATTATTTAAAATAAATCAGGGTGTTGTGGTATTACACTTCTACCTATTAATGACTTAACAATATTGAATTATAAACATATTAATACAGTACTTTTTTTCAATTAAGGGAGAGCTGTGTTAATGGCTGCTATGAAATTTGACCTAGGTACAATTCTATATTCCTATCTCTCAGATTTTAAAGAACGAGAGCAGAAAATTTCTGTGTCACCTTTTTTGGCTAATAAGAGAAAAAATAGGGTATGTATTATATTTTGTTTCTGTTAGCTATGCAGAATTCTTATAAATATCCATGAAACCTTTTAACGTTTTTTAAGTTTTTCTTTAAATTCCAGTTTATTCGGGCACCTAGGTGGCTCAGTGGGTTAAGCCTGCCTTCGGCTCGGGTCATGATCTCAGGGACCTGGGATTGAGCCCCACATCAGGCTCCTTGCTCAGCGGGGAGCCTGCTTCCCCCTTTCTCTCTCTGCCTGCCTCTCACCTACTTGGGATCTCTGTTTGTCAAATAAATTTCTTAAAAATCCAGTTGGTTAACATATAGTGTAATATTAGTGTGAGGTGTACAATATAGTGACTCAGTACTACTATACAACACCCAGTGCTCATCACAACAAGTGTACTCCTTAATCCCTACCATCTATTTAACCGATCCTCCACCCGCACCCCCCCTCCGCCATCATCCCCCACCCCTAACCATCATTTAGTCCTCCACAGATAAGAGTCTGTTTCTTGGTTTGCCCCTCATCACATATTTTTAAATACTGTCACTAAAATGTTTCATCTCTGATGAAGTAAAATATCATATTGTACACCCAACCACATTATGTGGACCAAATAAATGAAATTAGAAGTAAATTAGGATGTAATTTTAAAATTATGACATAGGGCCACTGATTCCCAAGTATATGACTTGTAACTAGAAACTCACCATCCTTCAAGGAACTTGTTGATGCCTTTTCCCATGGTAAATCACTTGGCTTTTGAGAAATGTAGTACATTAGTCAGATCTCAATGTGTGAGGCTTAGGGCATTAATAATTTGTTCATACAAATTAGGCCATAGCTTTCCTATAGACATCTTTCCTGGGACTCAGATGATATTAGAGAAGTAATTTATGGCCAGTAAGTACATTTTTGCATAAGCATTAATTCTCTCAGACCATTAATACTTTCAAGTAAATTACCCATTTAGTGAGCTAAATGCTATTTAATTTGAGAAGGCTTAGTTATAGTCTGAAAGTATTTAAGTCTGAGTAATAACCTAGACTTTGTGTTTTCAGGAATTAGCTTAAATAATAGAAAAAGGAAATTATTATAGCTATTCACCTATGCAAAGACTAACTTTGATGATAGCTTATAGGAATTGCTAAAATAAGGCTGCTATCCAGAAAAACTGATAACCTTTCTCATAAGATTTTGAATAAGAAAATATTAACTCT